>CM030833.1:27920139-27922639 GCA_018105865.1 Metaphire vulgaris
GAGGCGTTCATGGACAGTGTTTAATCTAGGCCGTTTCCGGGGGAAAATTGCCCTCCCCCCCCGGAAATTTCAAATTGCCCCCCGGAAATTTTGGAATACTACATGGACTAACAGCGGCCCCTAGCAGAATTCCCCCGGCTTTGTCAGTTCCCCCCAGGATTTTTTCAGTTTCCCGGAGTCCAGGAGTCTAGATTAAACACTTGGCCATGGACCCGCGTGCCTAGGGCGCCAGAAACTCACGAGCCGGCCCTGCCTTTTTAGTCCTCAAACCTCTTTTTAATACGATGGCCAGTTTTAACACAATGGCCAGCCAGCTGACAGTCGACACTACATACGTCTAAGCCATTTTTTTCCTCACGTTGATTTTCTTTCTGTTAACCGAAACAGACATTTACTGTTCGCGATAGAACCTGTCTTTCTTTATATCATATATTTTTCAATTTTCAGTACAACTTTTTTAATTTTTGTTTTTCTTCGCGCAACCCTGGCAGCGGCACGTGTACCCCTAGAGGTACGCGTACCACCGGTAGGGTTACCTCTGTTCTGTTGCATTAGGTTAGATATCGTAAGGGAAATGATCGCAGTTCCTGTTTGCATAAAAATATCTTCGCCGGAACATTTAAAAACGACTAGGAGTTCAAAAGTATAAATCAATTTCTGCCATGGTTCCAGTCTCTCTTTACCAATCCAGTGTAACCACTTCTTTGATTTCAGAACAGCATACAATGCAATCTGCCAGTCTGGAGAGAGAGAGAGAGAGAGAGAGAGAGAGAGAGAGAGAGAGAGAGAGGAGAGAGACGGAGAGATGGAGAGAGGGAGAGAGGAGAGACAGAGACAGACAGAGGATTATGCTAAGCATTGACATGACCAAACGTTGCGGGAAAATTACGGCAAGAGTGTCCAATGCAAAATGTTGCAGATGATAGCGTCAGGGGCGTAGCGACGGGGGGTATCGGTATATGCACCCCCTCAAAAATCAGTTCATATATATAAACAGTATATATAATATACATATATAACATATATAATATATATATATATATAGGCATATATATATAACAATATATACCCCACACACAATTGCATGCCACTCCCCAAGTCAGATTCCTGGCTCCGCCCCTGGATAGCGTAGTAATTGTCGATGCAACTGAGGCACAGAAAATTAAAATCTGTCTGAGGCCATTAAATCTATTTAATTGAGACAATTACTTAATTCCATATTGGTCTTTTAAAGGAAGCCGAAGCAAAGGCGACGTAACGTATAAGGCACTTGATAAGCTGAAAAGCACAGCTGCGCGATCTCTATATCTCCATCTTAACGAATCGTTTATCTGCCAATTCTGCTTTAGTCTTTCGGTTTCTATACAGAGAGCACTGTCAACATCGTTTGGTCTGGTAACTGCAGACATCAAGTCTAAACCATTTGGTTATAGTATAGCGTTGGCACAGCTATAGACCCCTGCATGGTCCAATAACATTATCTTTGGTCAAATTAATGGCGCTATAAAAGACGGTTTCTATCCTTATACTGTTCTTACAGTCACAATCCAGTGTCTATAGTTGCCGTCATAAGCAGTGCCCGCTTATGTCATTTGGCATTAAAAGCTTTTTCATTATACTTAAAAATAGAAAATATAAATTTGAAAATTTGATCAAAAGTTGGCGTTTGCTGAATGTCGTAGGGCTACTGATGCAGACTAAAATACGGTAAAATAAAATGCCCGGTAATAAGTCAGGCTACTTAGCCGTCTCTCTCTCTCTCTCTCTCTCTCTCTCTCTCTCTATCTATCTATCTATCTATCTATCTATCTATCTATCTATCTATCTATCTATCTCTCTCTCACGGGAGAAAGTTGGAGAATTAAAATCTCCCCGCTGGTTGAATTCCCCGCTGGTTGAGAACGACCCTCGATGTCGACCAAAAATTTTGGTCGGGGTTTTAGGTTTTGACCCAAATATTAGGTTACCAAATCGCCGATGCCTAATTCCCATCTGACTTCCACTGCGGTTCAAACAAATCGAACGAAGTACAAAATACTAAAAGGCAAGATTGAATATTTTCAAATGTCTTGTAAGAATAGCTCAGACTTATCTGCTCGATCAGCTTATATAACCGGTGTCAGATCTAGTTAAGCGGTGCAGTGAATTCACTCCATGCCCAAATAACATTAAGATCTGGGTACAAGCTCTGATATTTGATCAAAGCAATGATGCGATAGATCATCATCATAATCATCATCCGATGTCTTTTAAACAAAGTCTATCCTAAGAACTAAAACTGACTTCAATAATATCTGCATCACAGAAGCCACCTAACGCCTCAACTACCAGTCAAGTATATTAATCTTATTGTTTTTAAAACTAAAATTAACTCTAAATGCAATGGATTAAAAATTCAAAAGAAACTCGAGATAGAGAAAAAGACTTGAGCTCAGGAAACTTAGGCCAAAACATTCTAAAATAATAGGGCTAGACCAATCTTGCCTAAAAACGAATAAAC
>CM030833.1:27925139-27990139 GCA_018105865.1 Metaphire vulgaris
ATATCTTTATTGCAATCCAAGACTCAGTAGTCCCAGGGCCATTGGGTGGAATATCGTGGATCAATAGCGGACGATTTTCCTCGCTTAGCCGCGCGTTCAGTCCGTCGTGAGGCGGTCGAAGTCACCTTCAACAAGCCGTTCGTCGACAGTTCAGGTCGTGCCCGGGGCATGAGGAGACGGAGGCGCCGATCGGATGGGCGAAGAATAACACGGGGAAATAATATTGAGTCTCTGCAGGGCACTTCCCCCTCCCCCCCACGATTGCTGTCATTATATGATCCGGCATCCAGCGTCTATCTGATAGTGATCAAAGAATAAACAGAAGAAAAAGAGAGTTCATTCCAACGGTCTTCCTCGAAAGTGCAACGTCGTCGTTATGAAAACGTCAACAACAGCAGAAGCAGCAACAGCAACAGCAGCAACAGCAGTAGCAGCTGAAAGCAGCTTACATGTTCCGCGAACAGTGGCGGCTCCACACGGAGGGCCCCCCATACTAGATGCCTGCCCCGCCCCCGCAGTGGCCTCCCCTGTTGGAACCCCATATTATTTACTACTACATACCTTTCGACAAATGGTTGGCCTCCATGCTTAGAAGTTGCCCCCCATCAACGCCCCCACCCCATTTGCCAAATCCTGGAGCCCCCACTTGCCAAATCCTGGAGCCGCCACTGGTCTCTGTGCGCAGACTATCTTGGGTAGCCTATACTGTTGAACGTCGAATACGAAATGTTTGCATGCATATAGAGACCTATAGCCTAATTAGATTAACAGGCTACAACGGTCCACGCGAGCTGGAAAATGAGACGGAGCGTCGAGAAACCATGCATTCCAGTTTCATTTCCGTTGACTAATAATAAAGCCAATAACAGCGCACACGAGATAAGGCCCTCCGACTCTGTTGAAGCAATTGGTTTTTATGCTTCCGTTAATTCGATGCAATGTTGCTTCAGAGAACAATGCGACTAAATCTGTACTTTATTAGAGCGGCATTATATATGCCTAGCATGATACCAGAAACAAAACCAGCCCAGCGGTGAAAACTACGATCGAAAAGGAATCCAGCAAAGTACTCTAGGACAGTGGTATAGGCCTATAGTTGTTTTTTTGAAACAGCTCCAGTTAAAAAAGTTCAGTGCGTCGCATGCAAACACTCGTACGAAAAGCATCAATTAAACTGTGGCGCCTTTACTCATTTAAACAGACTGTCATTTTCACAGCACAGAAGTCAGTCGACTGTCTAAAACAGAGTAAGAACCAAAACAACGCAGTCCCGACTACTAAGAGTGTCCTCTGACTGCAAGTTTCCACTGCCGTTAGAGAAGGATTGGGCAGGGGCGAGACCAATCCGCCGGAACAAACATAGAGATTGGGTGTTTCTGGAAGTCGTCTATCACTGACAACCACTGTCTACCACCATTATTCTATATTTAATTTCTCGTCAAAATTTCTAGTCAGATCAAAAATTATGTTTTAAAGTCAAAAAGTCATAACCCTATATTTAGGCCTATTACAAAACATTTAAATTTCTTATATATAAAATTATATATATACACATATGTGTATATATATACATATGTGTATATATATATATATATGTGTGTGTGTGTGTGTGTGTGTGTGTGTGTGTGAGAGAGAGAGAGAGAGAGAGAGAGAGAGAGAGAGAGAGGGAGCGACCATCAGCGATGTGTAATACTATAGTAAACCAAATAGAGATCATAAGTGAGTAAAAGTAAAGTAAAGTAAAATCTCGTGTATTTCTATAGTGGAAAAGCACAACAGTAGCTGCTTATTCTTTGGCTATGACCAGGCCCTCCGAGGAGGGGGCAGGGGGCAAGGGGGGCACGGCGGTCTGGAGGGCCCGGGCCGATGATGAATATGTATAATTAACAATAAAATGAATAATAACACTAAAGAATGGTTTAAAATGTCAGTTCAGCAGAGGGCCCGGCGAGCACAAGGGGGCCCGGGAGCAGTGCTAAATAAACGAATAAACGGCTGACGAGCAAAAAAGGTCGTCAGAAATTATTGAAATTATTACTTCTCAAGGGCCCGTCGGCCATTCTGCACAGGGGCCCGGAATTTCTCTCGGAGGGCCTGGCTATGACTGTAGGAATCAAGATTCCTGGATACATTTGAAAGTAAATGCAACAACAACAACAACAACAACAGAAGCCGGAGTAACAACGAAGGAACCTTCTTCTTTCACAGAACCGTTTAATAACTTTCCGATGAGCAAACGGGTGCTGAGCTTTATCGTTTATCAGCACCAGCGTGGAAACAGCAGAAAACCATCTCGCGTAGCGACTGCAAATATTGGTAGAATTAATGTTCTGAAAGACAGTCGATAAACGATGCAGTTTATAAATAGACAGCTTTGAGGTAAACGTGGAGCACAAAAGATATTGCCTGCTAAATTCCAGGTATGATGTACGCACAATACAGCCAGAAATCTTGTTTGAGAAAAGGATTTCGAATTTTCAAAAATTGCGCGTCCAATCAAATATCAAAAAATGAAAACAAGAAACTCCCAGCGTCAAATACACGTAGAATAAGTCTACAGAGTAGAATGACAGCACATCCTTTGCCACCGACTTAATATATTATTGCAATCTGATTAAAACATATCATAAAATCTCCGATTCGACTTATTACTTACTGTCAGCGGCACATGAGACCCCCTCTCTCTCTTTCTCCCTCTCCCCGGGAGATCAGCGTTTCTAAATTAAAATATTTCACCTTTACCGTATAAAGCATAAAAGCAAAGACCAGCTCAAAAATCCTCCCGCTCCCACCCCCCCCCCCATCCTTTCCACTCAGATCTAATTATCCGCTGCATCAGCCGTTTGGACAAATTCCGAGACATAGATCTGCTCCTAAATACAGAAAATTCCCTTCTCGGCTGACCAGCTAAAGCTGCACAGTCAGTGCATACGGAGGAAGAAGGGAAGGAGGAGTAGGTTAACGACAGACGTCGTAAAGGTAGCACACGAGGGTGGGTGGGTGGGTGGGTGGATGGGTGGCTTAAGTGGCTTCCGCCCTTCAACCACCTGACGGCAGGGTTAATCGGTTGCTCGTCGCTCGGAAGGAGTCGACAGACTCGTCGCGCCCGGCAGTACATCGTGTCCGCCGAAAGAAGTTTACCAGCAGAAACAACGGACTTTTTTTCTCTACTGCGCGTCGTCGCGTATACAAAACCGAGACAGTTTCTTTGCGGAACTCTATATAAAGGCAAGCGCCACGTTTTAAATCAAACTGCCCGTTATTTATCCTTCGGAGACGCATAACAGATGCCGAGACAGAAATCTCTGTAAACGCAGAAGGGAAAAGGAGGAGGAGGAGGAGGAGGAGGTGTGAGCAAGAGCGTGGCAGAGAGGTTCAGTAGTCTCACCTCCTCCCCCCCCAACCATTGGCGGATCCAGGATTTGGCAAGTGGGGGGTGGGGTGTTGGGGTGGCAACTTCTAAGTAAGGGGCCAACCATTTTTGTTGTTGATATAGGTATAACGTAGTAGTAAGTTTAGGGTCCCAACAGGGGGGGGCACTGGGAGGCCAAACATTCAGTAGTGGGCACGCCCCTCCCCGGGGTTCCCGTGTGGAGTCGCCACTGCCACCAACCCCTATCCGATAGCGTGACTTGGTGTAGTTTGAGGAGTTGCCATACGCGCATCTCTCCCACTCTCCCAGGGAGCACGACGACTCCCAGTGGGCTGTTAATTATCCGATAAACTCGGCAACAGCGCCGTGTCTCTGCCGGCAAATGTATCGACGGCACACTCGGGGAAGATTTACTGGCGCCGACGGGCATGTTTAAGACCTAACATTCAAGACAACGGTAAGCGCTAAATACGGGCTGCAAGCGAAAAGAATCGGACGTTTCCGTCTTCTTGAAATGTAGATCTATTCACTTGTCAGCTGTTAATATTTCTCGACAAGACAGTGACGGGCCTTGTAATGTAATTAACTGTCTTGAGATAGTGGTTCTCACACAGGGCAGTCCCTACTGAACCACTTTAAACCCTGCAATAATAATAATAATAATAATAATAATAATAATAATAATAATAATAATAATAATAATAATAATAATAATAATAATAATTATTATTATTATTATTATTATTATTATTATTATTATTATTATATGATAGCAACATAGTGTTGGGAGGTATGGTTGCCTCAGCATACAACAATCTCATTTGTCCAAAAAGATTATGTCATCTTTATACTTGAACATCAGAAATAAAACTGTAAATTTTAAGACCACGAACTTATGGTCAATAATACCGCTAGTTAAATTAATAAATAATATTTATAGTTAAACCAATGCGTATAACAGTCACCACTAGGCATTTGCTTTCGTTTGAACGATGGGAAAATTTTATCGGGAGGTGGGGGGTGGGGTGCGCTCGGCATAATTGCGATAAAATAATTGTAATAACATAATTTCTAAAAGACTCTTCAAATCTAAAGTTATTCTGCAGATGTCACTCTTTTTTCCATGACGTTCTCCGAAATCCATCGATCGATCGGGATCAGACCAAGTTCGCCGCCTGCATAAGTGATAGCCCTCTCCCCCCTCCCCTCCCAATTCCGGAATTCTGACTGCGCCCCTGGCGGCGGATAAGTACTTCCGCCGCCGCATACTATAGCACCGTGCCGCACGGAACCGTTCACATCTACAGATTCGTATCTTGAGCAGCTTCTGCGAAAACATTCCCAGGCCGTGTATTGCACGCGACCGATCCGAGATCTTTTCGGACGATCTTTGCTGATCGTCAAAACACACAGACACACCGAGAGAGAGAGAGAGAGAGAGAGAGAGAGAGAGAGAGAGAGAGAGAGAGAGAGAGAGAGACAGACAGACAGACAGACAGACAGACAGACAGACAGACAGACAGACCATCGTTCTAAGCGTCGTTGTTGTGAATTTATTTAGCAAAGGATAAACTTGAGAGCGATCGGTCCAGACATCTTAATCCCTCATCATCAGATAGCGCTGGTCGTGCTAACAATTTCTACATTGATTGTGCAATGGTCCGCCTTCTATGGTTTACATCATCAGTCCACTCCATACATCGCATTGAATGAGAAGGCTCTAAAATAGGCGCCCGTGCTGACAGGCACTCTTGTACCGTACCAATAGTCTAGTACATAACCGTTTAATATAATTCCACGAGAATTCGCAAAATTATTTGACACGATATCGCACGAGTAATTAAGGTGGACCATGTTAGAAATGGGTTGCTTTCCCCATTTTAGTCTCTCTGTTAGCACAATTATAAAAACAAACAGAAAGTAAAATACCAGTTGGATCCGAATATGGGATAAAGTTAAATGTGGAACAGTCCAAAGTAATTGCCTTCAATAACAGCCAATACATAATAATGCGAATAGAAAAAAAAAACTAGAACAAGTTGAAACTTTCACATATTTGTGGTTTTTAAATCACAGATGATGCCAAATGTGAGCGAGAAATACCATACAGACTGGGCTGCCTGGCTGTGGACTAACAGTGCATGTTAACAAAATTGAATAAAATTTGGAAAATAAAATCAATCAATCAATCAATTTATTTTCTCAACATTTCAAGAATAGACAACTTAACTATAGTATAAACCATGAATAACTGTATACTTGAACAGAAATACCTTGTTGAATAATTATTCCAACATAAAATTTTTGCAAATGACAACAAATGTAATAATCTAGTAATAATATTAATTAATGAGAATATAAAGTAGATCTAGGTCTTATAGAAAAAAGTATTATATATGTTTATATAGTCAATACTATAATTCGCAGACATAAAAAGTACAGAAATCAGTCGAGAAAAATTATAGACAGTACAGTATACAGACCAAATACAGGTTGCTACAAGCTTTGGTTTGGCCAGTAGCAACATATGGTTGCGAGGCTTCGACTACAGTATATGCCAACGTAAATCCGAAGAAAAACGATTCGACGCATCCAAAATGAAATGCTTAAGAACAGTGCTGGGAATCTACTACGTAGACAAAGCAACAATTGTACAGGTAACGGAACATCAGGCCAAAACAAAAAGAAGTCTATTGACCATCAGAGGAAGCTGAAATATGGGGTTGTTCAAGACGATCGTTATTGACAATCATGCCAGGGATGGTAGAAGACAACATGACGCTTGTCGGTGGACCGAGAACAACGTTACGTGGATGAAAAACATCGCAGATTGGACCGAAACAACTATTGCGAATGTCTACAGCAGGAAAGCTCACGAGAGGACTTTACGGAGACAGCTGGTTCGTGTCACCGCTCAGCGTCAGTGTGACAGGAGAATGCATGATGGTGATGATGATGATGATGATGATGATGATGATGATGATGATGATGATGATGATGATGATGATGATGATGATGATGATGATGATGATGATGATGATGATGATGATGATCCCATTGATCAACATCGAAATCTTTGTCATTCACTCGCCGCTCACTGCAATCCATCACACGACATCCTTTCTCTCGGCGGTTTCTTAAAATCGATCGTAGATAGAATCCGACAAAACTGTCTGCTCTTCTGAATCGGAAGTCAGAGAAACAAATTAAGCAGGCAGTGGCGGCTCCAGGAGTTGACAAGTGGTGGGTCCGTTGGGGTGGCAACTTCCAAGCATGTGGACGAGCTATTTGTCATAAATCAGCACTTACAAGATCACCATCGATTGGGGGCACCGGGGACCCAGACATTCAATAGGGAGTAGGGGATCCCCTGTGGAGCAAACCTCTTGGTACAAACGAGTACTTTTTCTCCAAAAAGTAAACCTACTCTGCAGAGATAAGAGGGGTCGATGGAGCCATTTCGGTGACTCAACAGTCAACAAAGTCAACATTAGAGAGGAGTAGAATGCTTAGGGGAGGAAATAAAATGCATCAAGAAAACGAAATTTCTGTCAGGTGAAAGGAGAATGTTCGTCATATTTCTTCAAAATCCTCGTTTTGCAATTTGCATCATTCTTTCAAATCAACAGGAAACAGTATTGCAATAACAGGATGACGAACTAATCTGCCTATTAGAACCAAAGCACAATTTTCTAGCCTCTGATAATCACGGTGACGTCTTTTCAAAACAATGACTCCTCGATTCAAAAGTGAACGTAGAAAAAGCTCTCGAATCGTGCAGTAAAATATAAGCTGATTTCTTCTTAACCCCTTAACTGGGGATCCCGGATATATCTGCCCATTTTACATTGAGTTACAGTTAAATACCCAGTTAAGGGGTTAATTATTGTCCAATTACTCAAAGGTTAATGATGCGTCTGTTTCTACCGCAAGACGAATCAGCGTTAAAATAGAACAGAAAAATAGCGCATCTGCATGTAATCTTAAGACACAGCTAAGTCACTAAGGCTGAAGTTTACACAATTACTCTTGCTATAGACGCTCAACAATACCAAGCCACTTACCTCCCGGAGTCGTGGATGCATTTGTCGGAAGGTCTTGTCCGGAAATTCCGGTAAATGTCCACAGCAGGAGACACAGAATCAACGACCAGTTAAAGGTCGAACAGAACAGCACGTTCAAAGACGTTCTTCTCATTTCCATCAAACGATTCCGAAATCCTTGTCAAACTGACATTTAAATCGTGATTAATGATTATGCGTTTGTCGGTTTTCTAAGATCGAGGAACGACCTCATCTTTCCATTGGTCTGCGTGGATTCTGAACGGGATCTAACCCTATAATCCTAACTCATTCCTGTTCAATCCCTACAAAACGAAATACACACACAGAGAGTATAATTTAATTTAACATAAAATACGTAAGCATGCAAGTGTAATGTGATCAGTTGCAAGTAGCAACTAGCTGCTAAAAGTCATATAGGTCTAATATAAAAGGGGGACGGCTTAAAACAAAAAGTACTAAAAAATAATGCGCTTGATAACCTGCAGGCACGTCGGAACGACATTTTAGCAGGGGGTCAGAGGCGTAGCGACGGGGGTATATCAGTATACATACCCCCCAAAATCAGACTATCTTAAAATTTTCTGTGTTTTTTAAGATTTTCAAAGTTTTTAAAGATTTATACCCCCAAAATCACATTACACTCCCAAATCAAATTTCTTGCTACGCCCCTGCAGGAGGTGCAGTTTTTATCCTCTTTTAAAAATATTGACAAGCAAAAGAAGGTCATCTCTCTTCCTTTATCTTCTTCTTTTCTTCTTTTCAAAAATCCTGGCAGGCAAAAAAGAGCCTCATCTTCCAAAGGGTGCAGCGCACCCCTTTTTCCCAGGGGTGCAGCTGCGCTCTCTGCACCCCCACTTCCTACGGGCCTGATAACTGCTAACCTTAGCTTAAACTTGAGTATTGTGCGTCCAAGGCTTTTATTGTCAATGCCCTGTTATGAGCTCGCTGAGCAGAATCAGCAAATACGGCGATAAAACGGAAATCGAACATGTCACACAAAATAATCTATAGCTTTTAATTATCGAAAAAGATGAGATCACAGTGCGTTATGCAAGTTGAAGAAAGAGCATGCACCTACAGTATATACAGGAGATAAATCTCGAATAGCAGCAGAAGCAATTAATTGAAACAAAATTCATTTGGATATATAAGGACTTTGCAGAATAAGAACAGACCAAAACGAATTCATTGAATCATAAAAGCAATTTCTCTTGCTTCGAGGACAACGATCGCTGAAGAAATAAGCCGTTAAATGTCCGATAAAACCGTCACAGCGAATAGGCCTAAGTGCAATATTCTCTCTCGTATATCATAATACTCATCGCCCTCACAATTGCACTGCACTCGGAATGATGAGCGCGTTTATATTAATCATTAGTGGATGACAAACTTTTAATTAATAAAAAAAAACGGAATATTTTCTCGAAAGGAAACACTCCACTGAGGCATAGGCCTATACGGTGGGACTGTGAAATTGCGTTTCAACACAAAATTTGTGACCATGCACTTCTGAGAAATAAAACTATAAATCTATGAATGAATTTTGGCACCAACAAGTGTAGGCTACGCAGTGTTGGAGTTGCCGGGGGGGGGGTTCAGCCCTCCAGCTAACTTTGCAGCCCTTCCAAAAATCGCATATCGGGTACATGCAGTTTCTGTCATTCATTGAATTTCAGTCCTCAACCCCAGTGGCGTCATTTCACACTTTTCTTGGGGGGGGCGAGAAATTTGTTTTGCAAATTTTTGACAAATGTTTGCAAATTTTAGGCATTTTTTGCAAATTGTTTGCAAATTGTTTGCAAATTTTGAGTAATTTTGGCAAATTTTAGAGCCAAATGTTGGAAATTTTGCAATTTTTTGATATTTTTGGCAATTTTTGCAATTTTTTGCACATTAATACATTATAAATTAATATTTTCATTTCCTGAGGGGGCACGGCCCCCCAACCCTCCCTCAAATGACGCCTCTGCTCACCCCCCCGCAAATTTCACAACTCCAACACTGAGTAACAGTGAGTAAATACGGTTCATAATACTAGTCTTAACAGCTTCTGTCGCATGCATTGCAACGAATACTTGTTCAATAATAGTGATTTTCTGTTTCCTAGGATCTCATAGTCAATTCCTTCGTTCTCTTTGCTTTTATTATACATGTAAGTTCTAATTTAAAAAAACAAAATATATTCATATCTACTTTATAATATAATATAGAACAAGGTTTAAAGTGGTTCAGTAGGGACTGCCCTTTGTGAGAACCACTGTTGTTCCGTCCAATCTAATATCCTAAACTACTGAGGTTTATTTTGAACTCGTTCACAGTTGTGGTTGTGGCCGTTACCAGTGTTTAATCTAGGCCGTTTCAGGGGAAAATTGCCCCCTTTCAAATTCCCTCCGGCAATTTTGGCATACTACATGGACTAACAGCAGCCCCCTAACAGAATTCCCCCCGGCTTTGTCAGTTTCCCCCTCCCCGGTTTTCAGTTCTCCCCCTCCCCGGAGTCCAGAAGTCTAAATTAAACACTGGCCGTTACTATCCTCTCATCCAGTTCATTCCATCTGTCCACCGCTCTTGCACTAAAAAAGTGCTGTTTGTGTCTCGCAACCCGTTTCTTGAACAGTTTCATGTTTCATTCTTTGCAGCAAATCCGTTATATATTTACAATCGATAGGCCTAATAATTTAGCCTACAACATGAATGACTCACTCACTCACTCACTCACTCACCTGTATATGACTGCAGCCTTCTTTCATACGGTGGCCGATCTTCCATCGGATCAATATAATATTCTTAGAATAAAATTCATGAAATCCAGCTGGAAGATCCCACTGAGTTAGTTCCGTCTTAACGCTTTTGGAAATTCGTATTAACCGTTCTCTGCCCGTTCGCTTCCAGTCAACTGACGGACGGCAGCACGCTACTCGTGCATTTGTTTAAATAGAGTGTCGCTCGTCTCTGCGCGTCGAGTCGGTCAGACGTCTGGCTGTCGGTCGAGAGCCGATCTCCAGTCGCCCGGCACGTACCTGTCAATCGCATTGGCACCGAACGATCGTAAATCAGTCCAATAATCGCACGTTTAACGCTTAGGGCACACTCCCCCACTCCCACTCCTCCGCCGCTGCCCATTAATGCACACGCCAGTTGAATTAATGCACTGCGCCGAAAACGATTTGTTTTAATGAGAGTCGACTTTCCGGCAGAGACCGACCGACCGACCGACCGACCGGAGGTTTCCCAAGTTTCTTTCTCCCGTCTTCTCGAGGCATAGCGCTACTTGGATTTCAGAGTGTCCAATTCCAGATTCCAAAGCGCGGACACGAGTCTAGGATCGCGGAAACCTCTCTCGTATAACCTGTAAAAACCAGTTTGTACACTGAAACGGAAGATGAAAAATGCATGTAGCCTACACGCCCTACAGGCAGTGGCGTAACCAGGCTCTAACGGGCAGCTGACCAAGGGGCTGTCCGTAAATTACGCAAACAATTTTTACAAACTTTTGCATTTTTTCGTAATTTATTTCAACAATTTTTTTACAAAATTAAATTAACAATAGGCATCAATCGGTCAGTTAACTTGAGGAAGTTCGTTGAATGAACGCCGAGAAATGTACAAGTATAAAATCCATGGACTGGAATGGATCATTGATTAATCAGACATAGAGAGGTATGCAGGATGGACAATAAATTCTGATTGCCATGTTACGGCGCTATATAAATTGTCATGAACATAACAATAAGAATTTTAGCAGGGAAACAGGGTCAAGAAGTTCAAACCCCAAAGCAGCTGCCATTTTGCTTCTGAGTATTCCGAACACAAGTTCACGCACGAAGCAATCACTGCCTATCAGTCTTAAAACAATATTTTAAAAGCCGCAGACCGAGCTATTTATTTGGGACACCTAATGAGAAACAGAAATACACCAATGGAGGGTCTGTGACAGTGGCGGCTCCAGGATTTGGCAAGTTGGAGAGACCTTTGGGGGTGGCATCTTCTAATCATGGGGGGCAACCATTTGTTGTTAGGTATGTAGTAATAAGTATATGGACAATAAATTCTGGGCAAAACCCAGCAGCCCTATTTATTTGGGACAGCAGGAGAAACAGCACTGGGGGCCAGACACTCAATGGGGGCAACCATTTGTTGTTAGGTATGTAGGGGAGCAGGGGGACACGGGCCCCCTGTGGAGCCGCCACTGGTCTGCGATGACAGAACTAGTCGGCCTAGAAGACACAAGAGGGCGTGGCAGGTCAAAAATATCTCGGTTAGATAACATCTCTTTTGCGGAATGGCCTTTCTGGATCCGACCTTCTAGGCCTATAGGCCTACACAGTTCAGAACAGAAAACGAATGTCGACACTAACGTCACTTGTCTGAACAGCGAACTGCAGCAATGCGAGAAACAGCAAATGCTCTCCAATGAAGAAATCGGCGATGACAGGGTTAGTAGAAGTCACAAGAGAAAGCGTGCCAGATAGAGACGATGGCGTAAGAATGACATGGCATGAAATGACGGTGGCAGTGGGTTTCACGCAGGCTCGCTTAACCTCCTAAACGACTTAAAATCACATTATTATTATTATTATTATTATTATTATTATTATTATTATTATTATTATTACTTATTATTATTATTATTATTATTATTATTATTATTATTATTATTATTATTATTATTATTATTATTATTATTATTATTATTATTATTATTATTATTATTATTATTATTATTATTATTATTAATGCAGGTTTTGTACCAATCTGTTCGATTCAGACTTGCCCAATCACCTCCATCAACTACATCATCAGTTGTGACTCGTTCATGTGATAGAGAATCTTCATCAGAGGAGCAGCCTGGATTACGGATTATGTGAAAAACGTATGCAAACATGGGAAAGCAAATACTGTAAAATGCACTCGACAGGGACTTCGAGGAACTGGTGGAAACGTCCTTGTCCGACATGCAGATTAATGTCTATTGAGTCGCAGTTGGCACAAGTATTCATACTAGAATTATTTGTGAACTTCTATAGCGCCAATTCTAATACTCAAAGGTATATCAGTCGATGGTAGGCCTACTCAAAATCCATACGGCAAAAAACAGATCGATTATTCCAGAGATAAGTCGGAGTGGGAGTGGAGAAGTAGCAAGGCAACCAATGCAAAAAGAAACAGAAAAAGGCGCTATATACTTGGCTCTAGATTTATTTACAACATGGATTTTAGTTAATAACGGTCTTTGCTAACCGAGGGTCCATACCAACGCTAACGGATAGATCGACGTGGTAGGAAAGGGCTGACTGTGATTTAGCGACTAAGTCGATATCAAGTAGGCCTACTACTGTAACTAGAGAAATGCGGTGAGAGGAAAGTTCAGTGATGTAGAAAGGTTTCTGATCTCGCAGCGCAGCAAACCCAACTTGTTCTCGACACAATTTGAGAGAATGCAAGATTTAAAAAAACACAGAATTCAGTGAGGCATAGGCCTAGTCGGCCTAGACAGTAGTGTCGTGGCATATGGGCAGAGTTTTGTCACGATCTAACGGTGGAAACCATTCGATCCCGAACAACGTGAATTAGACGGATCGGGTGAGCACAGTAAGAGTCTATGACGCTGTAGGCCTATATTAGTACTCAAAAGACGAAGGCGGTGAAATAATGAAATTCAAAACGCGTGGTTTTAAAAGGAACGCATTGGTTTCAGCCTGGAATTCGTCGCATACATATACAGTATTCAGTGACTGATTCGATTACCGGTGAACTGAAATCTACAGCCTCTTTAGCCTATATATCGCATTAACATTCGCTCCTCTGTGCAGGCAGTTTCTAGTCTGTCCTATAAAGCACCGTTTCAACATTCTTACAGACAGCTAGCTGTAGGCTACGAAATTCTTTGTGTGATCCAACTTAGCAATTTAAAGTCATCGAAAGAGCTGTCGGATTTTTTTATCACCTAACTTTTCAGACTAACTCGCAACTTCGTTTCAGGAGTAAGGAGGTTCGTGCTTGGGGCACACTGACGAGACCTTGATTTGTGGACTGAAGACATGCCCGATCAGGGATAGAGCTAAGAGGCTGGAGTAGCTCTGACAGATATGATGAGGCAGTACCAGTGGCGGTTCCAAGAACTTTTGACTGTATAAAAGCCAGTTTAGTCTGGTTGTACAAAGTCATAGTGGAAAATCGAGCTTTCTGTTGTTGAAAGCAGGGATATTTTTACACCCCCTAACACCCCCCAGCACCCCTAATTTGAGGTCGACACTCCCCAAAATTTGGTAATGTGACAATGGTATGCATGTAAAATGCATATTAATTAGCCCCGAACACCCCCCCCCCATGGAGAAGGACACCTCCAACTTGTATCCTCGGATGACTTTTTTTTGCTTGTCAGATCTTTTTGGGACTTGATAACGTTTTTTTTGCTTGTCAGATTTTGTCGGTAGATATTTCCAAACTCCGACACCCCCAGATTTTCCCGACACCCCCAAATTCACAATCCTGCAATCCTAGAAAATAACCACACACACCCAGATTGTCCCGAGAACCCCATTCACAATCCTAGAAATAACCCTGGTTGAAAGCGAATTTATCGATGACATTTACTACTCTATGGATATGTCCATATCTTTGTGGAATGTGGATATACATCAAAGCTAATCTGTTTAGACGATCATCTTCCATTGAAGACGCATTTTTGGTGAGCCGGTGGGGGATGCATCCAAAGTCATCCCCAACGTGAAACCGCACCTGAGCAGTACCAATAAAGAGAAAGTGCAGCCGCTCCAGTGACCTAAACTTGGATGAAAATATAGGCCTATAGTATATACCTTCCATTTTCTCTGGTATAGACCAAGTCAGACAATCGTGGTAATACAGGTTTCGACATTCTTTCGATGTGACGTAGACTTAGGTTTATATTCCTCACTGGTCGAGCCAGCCAAACTCCCGCTGAGGATCGAAACGTTTGGTTTTGATCCGTCTGGCACCAACTGGGGTCAAAAATTTCGGATGGGAGAGAAGTCCAACTCCCACTGCTACCTAATTATCGGCCACCCGTCGCAGTAATTTCAGCGTCACCGCAAGAGGTCTCTAGCTTCATTCATCGCAGAAAGAAAACCCGAGGCAACAACCCAGACCAAATATCAACGCATGAAAAATTGTTTAACAGCACACAGAAAAACGATCACTAGGCCTACTAGTTGGTCTTCAAGATGAAAAGAACTTAATACGGGATCCTCAGGCAGCTGTAATATTATTGCAAAAATCTGTCAATTATTTATCCACGTCCTATTTGCTTAGCACTCGTGAGATGGCTTAATAGAGAGTCGCGTAAATTTGTCTTAAAAACTGTATTTCTTGCTGCGTTCGAGAAACTCTGAATCATTCATTTTAAGCAAAGAAAGGAAGCATGAAACCTTGGCATATATCCGTGTTATTTTTAAACAGCGTCAGAAAGTACAGAGTAGTTGATAGACTTGATACTAGACAAACACTTGAAAACTTGCTAATTGACTTTTCGTCGTCATTATTTTGCCTAGAAATCTGGCGCAGAATAGGCTACGAACGACGAAAATGAAAACTCAACTACAGAAGACCGACAATCATCCTCTTACTTTCCTCCAAGTTCTCTCATTCCATAGGCCTATAGTGCCCAAATCTTGTGCAATTTGCAACGACCATGAGTCGCTGTAGGCCCTGTGGTTTACTGGAGAAGAAGCCTGCATCGTACGCCAAAGACAGCGATTAGGTGCAGCCAAAAAAGGAACTTCGCGTCGAAAAAGAGGCTTACTCTGATTTAATCTAGGATTTAAATAAGTATCTAGTGAGAGATTAGTTCACAAGCCTTCCTTCGTGACATGCCAAACGCTGATAACATAAGACGGCTATTTACAATATCAATGCCACTTACTGAGTCGTTAAAACGATATCTCTAGTGCTTCACAAAATCACAAACTATAGTCCTCGTAGGTTCTATATAGACCAAGGCAAGTCTATAGCCTATCTGGGAATGAAAGATAATAGAAAACAGCAACCGGCTGAGTGACCGATGTATTAGCTGGAAACAGACTTACATTTCTCTGCATTTGAACACGACAAATCTGTCTGTCTGTCTGTCTGTCTCTCTCTGTCTGTCTGTCTGTCTCTCTGTCTCTCTGTCTGTCTCTGTCTGTCTCTGTCTGTCTGTCTTTCTCTGTCTGTCTGTCTGTCTGTCTGTCTGTCTCTCTCTCTCTCTCTCTCTCTCTCTCTCTCTCTCTCTCTCTCTCTGTCCCATACCTCCCTCCCTCTCTAGAGCTCTCTCCAACCTGTTGTGTAACAAGAAACTATCGTCTACACAGAGAAATCCATTGACTCTTAGCATCGTCAGACGATTGAAATGAAGGCACCAAAACGTAGTAAATGAAACTCGTTCGACCGACGCGACATTACTATATTATTATTATACGCGGAAATATACACGCTTTCCTAGCATCCTCAGCAAATTAAGCGTAAACCACTGGAGACGGATTCCGACAACCAAGTGATTCATCACCATTCACACGACTGCAGAATGGACGCACAGCCGTACAAAGGGCAACTCCCAATAGTATCCAAGTTAAATAGGTTGCCCCCCCCGACCATTGGCGTATCCAGGGTTCCGGAATGAGCGGGGGGGGGCACACCAAGGCTTCTACAGACTGACATTTTCAATGACTGAGAGTTTGCTGGAGGGTCGTGAGTTCTTCCAACGGGGTCTGAAATATTGAGGGTGTACTATTACTACTATAAGATTCAAATCCTGGAAATCTGAACATATTTCCAGACAATATGGCAGCACACCGTCTCTAGTCTCTCTCCACATGCCCAACTGACAAAACTGTTTAAATTAGTCTTGCACGAATCTCGCCACCAGCTCAGGCCCGACGCGCTAGCTCTAATGTCCATTAACGAGATTGTTGGCAATAAGTGGCTGTCCATTAATTATGTCAACAATTTTTGAGCACTTTTTTTACCCCTCCCCCTTGTCAACAACTGTCAGTTACCCCTATAATTACGCCAAAACTGTTGACCCCAAGATCAATGACAGGTCCCAATAACAAGGTTATTATTTTTTGCAGTGATGACGTACCATTTTCCCCCTTTTTTGCTCATAGAATGTCAAACTGTGGTGGTGATGATCTTTTTGCCATGACTTTTTTCCATTGTAATAGTAGTATTCCATGAAATTTCCTATTTTTTGATTATTTGTAAAAAGTGAAATTGCTGACGTCAACTTCTCTTGACCCTCCTCCCCCTGTCAACAACTGTCAAACTTTTTCAACCCCCCTAAATTGTTGACGTAATTAATGGACAGCCCCTAGTGCCTAATCCCACGACCAGTCCCTGTCCGAATAGGAGGGAAGGGCTTCACCCCCCCCGTGCCCCTCTCGCGGCTACGCCGATGGTCCCCGCAACCAAATCGATACCAATCTAACAGAAGACGAGCTCCGTTCGATGAGATCAGATCAACAAGTCGCCAAAACCAACGCCTTTTCACAACTGCACTTAGACAAACCCAAGCTCTGTCTCACCAATGTCTGTATATTATTTACGAAAGCTTATTTTAGATTCGGATAAATGCATTAATAAAGTCTCGCAGGATAAATCCATAGATAATTTTCTGCTCCAAATGACTCATAAATATAGTGGGTTTCACTGTCACACATGGGCGCCCACAGAAATTTTCCAGGAGGGGGGCAAAACACATTTTAACACAATGATCACGAGTAATAATTTAGCAAGGTTTTCAAATTTTAATGTGAAATATTGGTATTTGCCCTAATGTGTGGGCGCCCATGGTTTCCCACATGCTAATAATACATCTAATGATCTAAACCATTTGAAAATCACATCATCATCATCATCATCATCATCATCATCATCATCATCATCATCACCACCACCACCACCACCTCATTCCACATCATTCACCTCTCCTTCTGTCCTTCTGCCAACACTAAATTCATTTTCCTCTAACATTCGTTCCGCAAATTGGATGGAATTCTAATGTGTTAAAAGCTAAAAAGATGGCTTAATTAATAATAAAATGAAACTCAAACGAAACATTCACAATAAATAACAATCATTTAATTTTGCAAGTTGCCATATATTAAGCTTTCGTATAAGAAAATTTTAGAACGAACATGTAATCAGCCAATCAATTTCGGATGTTGTCAATGAAGTCTGATTTTTAAACAAGGGGTCGTCCATAAATTACGTAACGCGGTTAGGGGTCCGGCCATTTGTTACGAAGTGCGACGACGGGGGGGGGGGGGCGGTGCGGTTCCGTAAATATCACGTAACACAAAAAATGTAAGTGATGACCTTTGACCTTTTTTGCTTGTCAGGGATTTTGGAGAGGAAAAATACAAGGATGACCTTTTTTTGCTTGTCAGTGATTTTGGAGAGGACAAAATACAAGGATGACCTTTTTTTGCTTGTCAGGGATTTTGGAGAGGACAAAATACAAGGATGACCTTTTTTGCTTGTCAAGACTTTTCAGAAGACGAAAATGAAGGGGGGTCGGCCCGTTGTTACGTCATATTTTAGGGGGTCTGACGTTTTGTTACATTGTGGGGGTCCAAAAAGTGCCAAAATCACGTAACTTAATTTATGGACGACCCCAAGCTCAAATGGTTAAGAACAAACAACAAAGTTTTTAACAAGAACACATTTAAACACAGACCAACTGAAATTCATTTTCAGTATCAAACGTTCTAACAGAATAAACCGGAATTCGAAAATAAGATTTAAAAAATATTCAACGCTCAGCGAGCGATAGTAGAAGCAGATCGATTGATAGAAGAAGGAGAGCGATTATCCTTTTCCCTTCCCTCTTTGGATTCTTTGGCCTCCACAAATACTCCTCTAAGATAGTATACCCATAGGATACTGGACTCCCCACAAACTGTCTTCGGACATGATACAACAAGCTTTCCAAGGATGGGCAACTTTGATTTGCCAGCATTTCCATCAAAGGAAACCACGATCTTGTATTCTTTGCGTGCCTTGATCGTTTCCTCAGTCTTGTTAACGCGGAAAAGTGGATTATCGACCCCAAAGAAAAACGTAGTTGCTTCAAGGAACACGTTCTTGAAAGCAATTGTCAAACCCGAACTCGATTTCACTAGCAGAGGACCCTGATTTAAAACACAAAATGATGCAACAAATACTTTCGAAAAATTGGCAAAACGATCGATAGACTGCACATAACAGTGACAAATGGCATGACATATTTTTCAAGATGACCACCCACTATAAGACCAACCACCCATCCGGTACAAAGCTGATATGGGGGGGGGGGATATCATCGGATATAGGGGCGTCAATCTTATATCTAGATAAAGCGTGATTCTTGAGCCAATGGATCAATTGTAATCAAAATATTTTTAACCTGATAATTTCACTTCACCATTCCATTACATTCAAACTACTCTAGATCAATGGCATACGGTGATCACTTGAAAATCATGGAGATAAACCCCTAGATTAATGAATATAACTCAAAAAAAATTCTAAAAAGTCAACTAATATTTTTTCAAGTCAAATGTTGAAGCAACGCTATGGTACATTCCTTTATTGTTATAGTTCTAATGATATTCCACTCGTATAAGATATTGTGTTCGTATAAGTCGAGTCCAGAGTCGACTTATCTGCGAGTCAATGCAATTTTTCAAAGAATTTTGGGAAAGAAACGCCATGCATAACGCATTGCAACGTTAGGCTATGAATGAGGTATATAATGTTGGCGTTGTTGCTTCATTCGATCAATCTGTAGTGACTGGCAAAGATGTCTTGGCTCTTTCACGGCCCGATTGGCGTTGTCGCAGGTCCTCAATATCACGGACTTTTGCTTTTGGGGGGTCCAACGCGATTATCTGTGTGCATAACACTCCAATGGAATTTTATAATCCTGTAAGTCAAGCACGGATTCAAATCCGGACGCTGTTGGGATCACCACAGAAATGTGGGCTATCATGCTCATGAATGAAGCAGGTGTATTACGTTAGCCAAAAAGGTAGTTCAACTGTCTCAGAATGTGAGCTCTGTGTGTCCAATGGAACTTGCTCATACCCTTCCTGCAAGTCAAGGACAATAAAATGTGTAATTTTCTGTGGAAGTTCAGAGGTCACCGGCAAATGTGGGCTATCATGCATCAGGTGCATTACACAAGCCAAACGTAATCACAAAAATACTCTCAGAATGTTAATATTGTTTTTCACCCCAATGGAACTTGCTCATACCCTTCCTGCAAGTCAAGGAATAAAATTGTAGGCTTCGACTTTTTGTGTGGACGACTGCTCCCACAGAGGATCAAACACCAAATGTGGGCAATCATGGACATGAATGAAAAGTGCATTACACAAGCCAAACGGTAATCACAAAAATTGGTACTGCCAGAATGATGTCAGGAATATTGTTTTCTCTTTCTACTTGGGTCCAATGGAACTTGCTCATACCCTTCCTGCAAGTCAAGGACAAAAAATTTTTTCTACACTTTTTGTGTGACTCCCTCCTGACCTGGCTATAGCATTTTAAAAATTTTCAGCATAGCAAATTTCTTGATTTTGGTAAAAAGACTTATCTTGAGATTGATGCTCATTAATGATTAAAGGTGGTCCGTTTTGCCTTTTCAAACTGGAAAGTTGATCGCTGGTTCTCAAAATCAATGGCATAGGCCAACTAAAGTCACTGCCTGATAAATTTGAAACCAGGGTAGTATTATACATGGTATTAGATAAACCTATACAGAGTATGCAACAAACAGCATACATGTCTATTGTCTATATGGGCAAATGTATTAGGAATAAACTAAAAATAAATATTATCCTGAATCTTAGAAAAACAGCAGAATTTATTATAAAAACTTTTATAAAGTTTAGGGGCTGTCCATTAATTATGTCAACAATTTTTGGGCAATTTTGGTGCTTGTCAGGCTTTTTCCATTGTAATAAATAGTATTCCATGAAATTTCCTATTTTGTATCATTTGTAAAAAATGAAATTGTTGACGCCAACTTCTCTTGATTCCCCTCACCCCTGTCAACAACTGTCAAACTTTTTCAAACGCCCTTCTCCCTAGCTTGTTGACGTAATTAATGGACAGCCCCTTATCACACATTGCATATTCACTGTGAGAATGACATATTGAAAAAAGCCAAAATCAAAATGAAAATATCAACACATGCTTATGATTCAGCAAAATCAGCAAATGCCAATGGGCATAGAGGTTTCTGTTAGATCATTTCAGTGTTCTGATATTTTCATTTTCATTTCAGCCTGTATAATAATTTCAATAATGAAGCCAGAAACATTGTGCAAGAGTATGTCACTGGCTGACCTGTGGTTTGGGAAGTACACAAGTCCCATAGAGTGGGAATCTGTATTCTCCCCCAACAGACGAGTTTAGAACCAGATTAGCAAAGGACTCCCCAACTGAAGATGGTTCAAAGGTCACCTCCAATGTTACTTCACTTCCTGGAAGAGCCGGAACAGTCTTGTCAGCATTGAAATTGGTATTATCAAGCTGCAGATCACAAATTAGATCAAAATAATGAGTCACCATAACTATAATAATAATAATAGACAGAATCTAATCCAATAATAATAATAATAATAATAATAATAATAATAATAATAATAATAATAATAATAATAATAATAATAATAATAATAATAATAATAATAAAAAATAATAATAATAAATATAATAATAATAATAATAATAAATAATAATAAATAATAATGAAATGATGATAATAATAATAAATAATGATGATGATAATAATAAATAATGATAATAATAATAATAATAATAATAATGGTAATAATAATAATGAATAATAATAATGATGATAATAATAATAATAATAATAATAATAATAATAATAATAATAATAATGTATAATCTCCTCAAATCACATAATTTAACAGCTACGTAGGTAAATGTAGTGCTAACAAGCAGACCTCCATGAATTTTAATGAGTAATTAACACATTTTAATTAGAATTTTAAGATTTCTCAAGAATCTGAGCAAGCAAAAAACAGTAAAACTCGGGTAGAAAGCACGCTGCAAAAATATTCTGACCACCATCTTTTTGCCATTCAAACAACCTAGGTATGAATTACGGAAACATGACAATGATTTTAAGGGACCCAATGTCAAGTCAAAATGTGCACATAATTTATACAAATTGTAGCCACTCCTTATTAGATGCTTGTGGTTGGATCCCAAGCAACTATTCACAGTAAAGAAAAGAGGTCCATGCTAAAAACTCAGCCTCAGATGCCTAGTAATGTCAAGTCTCCTGACCACCATTCATCAGCTGTCCTATGGTCATCCTGTGTTCCTTTCAACTGTAGGATTGGCAAATTATGCATTGAAGAAACGCGACAATAGGAAGGAAATCATCTAAATGTTCCAATATTTACCATTTCTTTCTATATGTTTATCCTAAATTTAAAAAATTTGATATTTTAATTGCATTTAATCAAACTGCTGATTTACTGAAATCTGTGATACAGAACATGTGCCAGCCACAGGGCTACCCCCATCAGATTTTAAAAACAGAAGTAACAATCTGGTTTTAACCAATGAATGCCTTATATATCCGTAGATATCATTGCTGGACATTAGGGACACCCATAGAATTCATTCGTGAACTATCAAATAAAGTTCCTGACAAATAATTGATTCAGAAATGTGACCAACGAAAGATCCTTTCAAGAAATTCAAACACATCATGAAAATCATAGCTATGCAGTGGCAGCTGCTTGGTAAGATTCAAACACTGGGAATAAATGTGTCTTTGTGAGAGTGTGTGTTCAATGTGCATGTACGTGTATGTTTGCCTGTGTGAGCAACCATCAAACGACCATTACTGTACTGTACAAGTCTCCAGATGCTACGAAATTTATGCCAGTGCAGATGAAAATGCAAATATTTGAACGATTGTACAACTGAATACCCTTGCCTAAGGCTATTTTCACCTGATATCAGCAGCTCAGTCAATAAAGAACCAATAATTACCATGCTGGGATGCCTGCTCAGTGGGTGCGTTTTAAAACCGATCCTTCGTCTGGATATGACCAATCTACAGTTTTTTAAACTCCAGTCTGGCTTTGGCTCAGCGTCAATATTAATCGCAACAAATTCATCAATACAGTTGCGTTAAGCACTGCCAGGCAGTCAATTTCACAGCGTACAGATTTCACCAAAGCCCTTCTTATTAAGAACACTTGCTTTGTACAGGAAGTGTCGTGGCATATATATGTTGTGGTCGGGATGTCAGCTGTCTGAGAATAATCCTATTAATCTCTTTGGATGGCCACCGCCACACGACAGTACCCCTCCTACAGTGCGGGGGGGTGGGGGGAGGCTCAACACACCTGCCCATCTGTGAAGCAGATCCTATGCCTCTCCTATCAGTTTATTCCCATACTGGACCTCGCAATCAAGATGCTCCTTCACCATCAATGAAATCAACAGCTCAATCCATTAATTAGCGTTGGGCAGTTCCAAAAATCCACACCGAATCATTCTGTTCCAGTAACAACAATACTCCATATGTTCTTTAACCTAGCAGGCGGGAAGTTAGCAGAATGGTAATAACGTCGGACGATAGAGCAGGAGGCTGCGGGTTCAAAACCGGCAGGAACTCTAGTGTCAACTCAGCCTTACTCGCATGATGGCAGTGGTAAAATTCTGAGAAAAATCAAACAGGTACGCTACGCGATGCACTAGCCCCGTATCCATAGTATAGCATGCCTGGCTGACGGTTAAACCAACGGAGATCAGCGCCGCCCTATGAGTCCGTGAGGCCCAAGAAAGACTTTGACTTTTGACCAAGCAGCCAATGGAGCCCACAGTTGTGAAAATCTGACTATGACCACAAAAACAAGAAATACAATTTATGCCAAATATACAAGACCAAAATCAATAGCTGCATTTCATGGGATCTATACAGGAACACAGTCGCTACAAAATTCCTAAATGTCATATTAGCTTGGAGATAATAAAAATCAGCATCATGACCACATATGGGGGCTTACAAATTTGAAGGTGATTTTACCTTAGTCATATATACATCTCCTTTTGTTTTAGAATAGTTGAAGAATTTTGCCGTTGCTGTCTGATTTCCTCCAAGGTAAGTCTGAAAATATATCGGCTTTTCAGGATCAGCCTGGATCGCTTTTAGAGAGAGTTCGTACGGAAACAGGCCAAGTTCTGTTGAATTAAATTCCAGTCTACCAAACGCAGAGCTCACTCGAAGTGGAAAATACTCCAAGACAAAAGATCCCTGAAACATTGCATCTGAATTGAGTCAACGTGCCATAAGGCAACAACTTTAAAAGCTTGGCAAGTATAGACATGACTTGTATTGAAATAAATAAATAAATAAAATTACTGAAAAAGATAATTCAAGATGAAATATATTGCACTGAATACTCTTCACAAAGCTATGACATAACAACCATATGAGCTCAGAGTAACATACAAGTCATCAAATTTAACATTGTAATCCACTATCACATCAAATGCAAACGATTGATTTATATTTGATTTATACACACAATAGTAAACAATCAATTTAATAATACTACAAATAGACTTGAAGAAATACAGTCAAGCTCAATAATTCAGCGCAGTACTACAATGTAAACTGATGTATATTTTGATAATAAAGGGCCAAAGCATAGGTATAAAGTTTAATGCCCATAGGAAAGCAGAATTATTGGTGACTAGGGATTCACAAGACACTGGTTAAAATAGGGCAGTCACCAGCCTTACTTGCCCTAACCATCCTCCCTACCATTAATTTCCAATGTGCTCATGCACAGCTGAGACAAAAAGCAAGTTCTATGGGTAGAAAGCACCTAAAAGAATTTCTGCTGTGCAAAAGTTTTGAAACCTCTGATCTCACAAATGGCAGTTTTAGCTCATTGCAAACACATCAACAGCAATGCCATCAACATCATTAACAAAAATCATATCAAATATTAATCTGTGCATCAAATTAACAGAGAAAATAATTAACAGAGAAAATAATTAGCAGAGAAAAATAAAACGGCACCTTGGACTGAGGAGGAATAACTAGTTTGTCAGGCATCTGGATCTCCGGAAGGTTGGTAACCGCAGCCAAAGTCACGGGAACGGAGAGAGGATTCTCAAAGACCATAGTGTGTTCCTTGCGTTGGCGGCACATTGCAACAAGACTTATGGTTGATATCAATCCCGGTCTGATGCTTCGAAAGGTGATCTCGTAGAACTGATAGTCGGCTGAGAGCTCACTGGTAAAAACCACCTTATGGTCAACAAAATATTCATGAATAAAGTCAGTCAGCAGAGAGCATTCAAGTGGGGGGTGGGATCTGTGCTATTCTATCTCCTTCTGCCCAAATTGATTTTTAAAATGGTGATGCAAGGTATCTACATTTATACTCCGTCTGTACGATTTTCACATGATATTGCAAGATACTGATGTGCTAAAATTGCATTCAGGAAGTTTCCAATGCACAATTGCTTGAAACTCACAATTTACATACAGACTGAGGGATTCACTAGGACAGTGCTTTCAACTGGTACTAAGACTATGTGCTCGATAACAAAACTAATTTCGCTGTTTCCAATTATTTTAGGAATAAATCGAGTGACTGGATTTAACGTACCTTAAAATTAAATGCGTTCTCTTTATAGGCAAAGAAGCTGAGTTGATAGTCTATGGAGGAATTTGCCGGAACAATGATGCTGCTTAGTCCAGCTATCTTGCTGCTCACATCAAGTTTATCCGGGCGGATAAACTCAAATGCAACTTTAAATCTCAAGAAGATAAAAGTGACAGCGAGTATTGAATACCATTTATAGCTGCTTATTTAACATGTATGCTAGACACAGTAAAGTCATAACAAATTGTGGTGAAATTAACTAAAAGCAAATGTTTCCAGAATTTCTATGAGGAAGAGCAATGTATTAAAGTCTCTGAAAATTTTCTACACAGTTAAGGGATTAACCACTATATTACTTAACAACTCTCACAACACGGGCTCTTTCCCAGACTGCTTACAATGCTCCTTCAAGCGTCTTAGTTAGACCAGGGTTTGCTTGTATAGGGTGGTGCAAAAAACCGGACTAGTCACATTTAGGTTTGCATTTAATATAGTCCATTTTTTTTTGTGCCATCCTGTATAGGCAATGGTGCCAACCCATTCCGGAACCATGGCTACGCTGCAATTAAGTTTGAATATCATGCACATAGGACGGTAAAAATGAAAACAAGTCTCACGAAATACCTTTGGGGTCGTGGGAGCCAGTTGGGAACACTCAATGTTTCAGTGTAAGTAGCTTTACACGGAAATTCTCGTGATATTTTGGCAAGAGGCTTTGGCGCTTCTGCTGCCCCAACAAGGCCATACTGGAGAACAGAGCCATCGGGAAGTTGAAAAATCAAAACACCCTGAATAAAATAACAAGTGTCGATTATTACCGGTACACTTCAGGTTCCTTTCTGGTAACATGACTAAAAACTACACAGGTGACTGTTATGCACATAACTTACATATATACCTAGCAATTTACAATACGTAGAAAAAGATTTAGGTGGAAGATGAACAAAAACAGTCTTTCGGAATTTTCGGAAACACACGATGAAATGCTAATGCCTAATCATAATTATTATCGAGCAAAGAGTTGAAGCATCCATTGAATTAAGAAATAAAAGTTAATCAATTCTACAGGGTGGCACAAAAAACCGGACTAATCACATTTAGGTTTGCATTTAATTAATATAGTCTGGTTTTTTGTGCCACCCTATACAATGTGCATAAGACACGATTATAAGTTCTTTATATAAACAAAAAGTTTACATTGTGTAAATTCTTTGGATCGGTCGTCACCGTCATTGGGGAGTAAGTGATTTCATACGGTCTGACGGACATTGGAGGAACAGAGAGGGTGGCTGGTCCAGACCACTGGAATCCTTCTATTGATGGTTGGAGGTTCCAGTGGCTAAAAGTCTTGTTGGAAACTTGCACAACCTTCGTCTCCTTCTGGCGGATAGACGTCGAAAAGGTTACAATATCCTTAGGAGGTGGAGCGATGATGCAAGTACCGCTCAGTGACAGACTGAGTGGCTGACCGCCTTCGATTTTGCAAAGAAGATTCTAGAATGATATCAAAAGACTAATACTCCAATAATATATAATAATAATAATAATAATAATAATAATAATAATAATAATAATAATAATAATAATACTCCAACTGCTCTAAGGAAATTTTTCAGTAAATTTCATAAGATGTTTAAACAGAACATGTTGGAACTTTCTGAAGATAGAATCTCATTAGTGTTATTGCCCTGGCAGAGTATTATGCAACCTATGGTTTTAGACATAAAAAATAGTCAACTACAGCCAGAGGTGTAGCGACAGGAGTGGGGGGTACATCGGTATATATACCCCCAAAATCAGTCTACCTTAAAGTTTTTTATGTGATTTATATGTGGTTATATGTAGTTTATATGGTTCATAGTTAAAGTACCCCCCAAAATATTTATACACTCCCAAATCAAATTCCTGGCTACGCCCCTGACTACAGCCTAAAGCTTCTATATTAACCTTGACTGCACGAGCCTAAAAATTATTACACTTTTTATCAACACAAAAATACTGACATCACGTTTAATGATGCTCTTAGCCTCTCTTGGGTGAAATACAATGTCAAAGTCTATATCCATTCCAGATGAAATGTATCCGGACACTGGAGAAATTGAAAAATCTGGTTCAAACGCACTGGCATTCCATTCATACCTACATAACAGAACCGATCAGACAAAAATGCTTTTCTAACCTGTCCTGGCAGAATAGATAGTCCTCTAGTACCAGTTCAACAACTAGTTTGTGGGCTTATGTTAGAATGAACTTAATACAAATATTCAAATATCATGCAAAACAATTACTCTCAATGGCCATGTCATTTTAGGATTCAAAGTCACTGAACATTCTCTCTTGTTGTCTATCTGCCATAACCGGGACTGGAAAAATATTACTAGAATGGCGCTATAGAAGTTCAATAATTGATGATGATGATAATAATTTTAAATCTCACTTTTTTGCTAAGCAATTCCCCAACTGTGAGTGCAATTGAGTGAAAATGTAAGAGGTGTTATTCACATCGTAAATTGCATAACTTCTGACACATTTAACAAATAAATGCTCACGATCGATTTCTTACCTGGCACCAACTTCACCAATGTTTCTCATAGATACTTTTTTCTCAGATCTATTTTTCAATACAGTGACTCCAAATGTAATTGCGTTGGCATTGAGCGAAATCTCCATTCCTTGGCATGATCCGGTTACATAAAACAAAGTTTGACTGTAGTTTTCATATTCAAAACTAACCTTCAAAAACCAAAAATCACATACATTGCACACTCCATCAACTAAAAAACTGTAATGGAAAACAAATGGACAAAAACAAATGTAATTGCTTAAGTTCTCTGCCGAGAAGCAGGTCCTGGTTTCCATTGGCACCACCCTTCTCTGTCAGAAGCATGGGTCTTTAATCCCTTATACCTGTCTTTAGCCAGAATTCAGTGCAGTAGTGTTCTAAGTGGTCTTCCTCTGGTTATCTTTCCTTCCATAATTATGTCCCTCCAGTATTGTTCTGAATAGCAGCATAATACTACAAAATTCAAATGTGGTTCCAATTGACAGCCATTTGACGCTTAACTATGACTGTACAGAATTCCGGCTCCAGGAAAATACGAATTTCCGTCCATTTTCACAAATCCTAAACTGGCCAAATTCTGGCCGGATTTTGGCTGAATTTGTACTGAGTACTCACGGGAATTTTCTTTACAGTCTCATCCTCAGTTCTACGTGCAGTTATAAGTTTTAGCATGTAATTATATTAATTAATGAGCAATAAATAATGTTTCAGATTAAAATAAGTCTAAATTAAACAAATCAAATAATTTACTAGTGGAGTTAGTGCTCAATTTAGTTATGTACCACTATTGTACCATTCAAGTTTTGCTGTTCAACACCGTTTATTTGCAAATCCGGCCGTAGCTCCGGCCTAAATTGAAATCCGGTGCAGCACTACATTTAACATTATCGCCAATGTAAAAAAGTTATTTTCATTAAACTGTTGAAAATATGCATACATCTAGAAATACAAGTAAAAGTTCTTAGAATACATGATTAATAGTTTCTAACAGAAAACTTTATGAGGGGCTGGAAATATATCTGCCAATTTAACTAATAAGTGAAATAAGAGTGTTTCAGACATCTTTTAGACTTCTTGGCTAAATCCCCTCACAGTCAACAGACATTCACCCATCAATAGCTATTGTACTCAAATCATAATCAAAACACACTTATGAAATTAAACTGGTTCTTGAATCCAAACCAACACACAAAAACCCACAAACACCCACCCACCCACCCACCTAAACCCACCCCCACCCACCCACCCACACACACACACACACACACACTTTTATATGTGCACGTGCGAGTATGGGACTGTGGAATGAGGAATTATAATGATTTACTTATTGCTTGTAACCGAATAAATATATAATGTAAGCAGTTTACCTTCTCTGAGAAAACAGGTACACGAACGTTTGGACAGAACGTAACCTCAACATTTGTGACACGTTGTTTTACAGCCTTTGCTTTGAAATACGGAAACAAAGTGACAGTCTCCTTTGGACTAAGACTAAGACTCAACGCCTGTGACTCGCTAGGTTGAGCAGACAAGACGAAATTGACGGCCATTGGTATCAAACTCTTATTTATCACCGGGATGATTCTGGTAACTTTTTTTCCAGGAGACAAGGCACCTAACTTAACAAGTCTATAATCAGGTTTAGCCACTCCTACCTGAAAAAAACACGAGAAACAAATGTTATAAATCGGACAAATAACCACTCTGCAAAGCTTACTTATTAATTAAATATACTTGCAGCAAATCTGATTGAATTGTACTAGCATATAAGAGGATCATGCTACATGTACTGTATGTATGTTGTTCGCATAATACAGCAACATAATAATTTTCTGGAAGTACCTATTACAAGAAACATAAGAAGTACAGCCATCAAGTTCATCGTATTAAAAATATTACCAAAGAACTTGCACAAGGCAGACAACTTGAAAAAGGAAGAAGAGGAAAAAGAATATTAACAAATGGATTTACGGGTAATCTGACAAGCTCAGTGCAGCTTAACAAAAACCAAACAATCTTTGACAAATCACAAATTTAAAATTAACATCGATTAACCAATAAGTAATCACCTAATCTTATCCCAAAAGTTTATTTAAGCAAATAATTTTACTCTCATTCAACAATCAGAAATTAAAAATCTTATGACTGGCATGTACCTTCATTTCAGTTCCATGGCCAAATATTTCAATTCTCAGTTTTGAAATACCATTAATTTCAAATATGAAGGATTTACTGTATGCCACAGGCTCAAGTGGACAAAATGTGAATACAATTTCAGTCTTCTGATAGGGTTGCAAAAATACAGGCTCAAAATCGTGGCTAATAGTGTCTGTTGGTGGAGTCAAACATTCAATGCTGAATCAACACAGAAATACATTTTTAGTTGGCATCTATAACATTTCTGATATTTACTTATTAATTAAAACATCAGTATTTTGTATCTTGATCTTTAGCATATCAGTAAATTTTTAATTTAATTTCTCGTATAATGTTCCATGCGATAATTATCATCAGGAGCATTGAGGTTTGCTCGGCCTTCACTCGATATACAGCAGTGATGAAATGAGTAGCAATGGCAACACTGCAAAGGCAAACCGTGCAAATTCGGCAGAAAAGACTGACTACCATCCGCTGATGAATGGGGTTGAGTCACCTACGGGCCGATGGCCTTGTAACTGGGGATAGCACTGACTCTACGACGGGCAATAGAACCCTAAGGGTTGCCTTTGCCTTTAACTTAAAAAAATGTTCCACGTGAAAGCCTGTATCATCAAGTGGTGTAGTTCCTGTATTCACATAACATCCTTTAACCCCTTCACTGTGTATTTAACTGTAACTCAATGTAAAATGGACGGATATATCCGGGATCCCCAGTTAAGGGGTTAAATCAGATTTGCATTTTCCAGTGACTCTTGATAGACACCCATTTTATTTCACAATGGCACTATAAACGTTTCAGACTGTAATAATATAGCCATCAATGAAAGACTACCGGTATATATATATATCTCTCACAACTGGATTCTTCTCACAGTTCAAATATCATCCTTAGATGATTCCACAAAGACATCAGTCGATACATGAGTACCCTACTTGCACAATCTGGTGGTTAGCATACTGGACGGCAGTATCAAAGGTGACAGGTTCAAATCCAAGACAGAAAATGTATTTACTTTACACTATATAATAAGACTGCACAGCATTCTTCATGCTGACATGAAACTTCATCATGAACTTAAACAATGCTGCCAGCATTTGTACTACTTTATTTATACCAGTACTACTAGTACAATTATTGCTGCTATCATTACAACTATTTCTTAAAACACATACAGTAGAATTTCATTATAACAGACTTGGTTATAATGCATACTTGGTTATAAAGTATCGCAATGTATGGTCCTGTATGATGCGCTACTGTATTGGATATAACATACCTCGGATACAACGTACTAAACTCTACAGACTCATTATAAGTATGCTTAAACAAAGCTCCAATGTACGGTACTCTGCTTAGTGTCTAAAAGCTGCCAACACTCACTTCATTCCCTTGTTGTCTCTACTAGTTAAAACCAGTAACTTAGTGTTAATTGGCATTCCAGGGCGATGGACAAAGCAGCATCCAAAATCATGCACCAAAAATGAAGGCAGCAAGTCAAGTGCTTTGCAACTGCCAATCAGTTGCATTGTGTAAGTAACACCAAAAGATATCTGGAAATAAACCGAAAAGCATTTACTACAGCACTGTAAAACTGTACTACAAAAGCAGGACAAACTCACCGAGCAATGCAAGGGAACTAGATGAATCTATTTCCAATAATTTTGTTTGCATCACAATCCACCCATTTGCACATATAATACTAATACTAATACTAATACTAATAATACTAATACTAATACTAATACTACTACTACTACTAATAATAATAATAATAATAATAATGTGATTTTAAGTGGTTTAGGAGGCTAAGTAATCCTGTGTGAAAACCGCTGTAAAATGAATATGAAACATAAACAGACAAAGAACATCAGAAGGTATTCGTATCCAGATCAAGCAGTAGCATTAGATTTTGGAATTTTGGTGCAATTCTTCTCTGCACTTAAAAGCCAACTAGAAGGCAGTGCAGCTAATTTACCTTGATGTGCAGTTTGCATTTAAGCGTCCTTGGCCTCTTGGAGTAAAATGTGAGCTGACACGACATCTTTTCTCCCACTTGGACGCTGCCGGAAGCAGGAGATATCGCCACAAAGCTCTGAGGACTCTGTGAATCAGTTTCAAACTCACACACAAAATCAAAACCTATTCTGCCGTTATTCACGATGTGCAGCTGGTGACTGACATGTTCTCCTATTTCAATCTAAAAGAAATTCAATGCATATGAAAACAGTAAATAACTTAACTAACTAACTAAACAAAAGTAACTTGTAGTTTAGAACTATACACTACATGCATAAATAATAATAATACTGAAAGAGCCCATGAAGAGCCTAGCTGAAATTTAAGATTCCTTTGTTCATCGAGCATTACTAATAAATTAAAAGCAAGACTCCGAAAGAACAATTCACCAACCATCTCCAAAGAGATTTTAACATTGGATAATGCACTGACATCAAGTGAACTACTATAAATTGTATCATTAGCAATTAAATGAAATTAGCCTGGAACTTAATGTCCTCATGCTCAAGTTGCAGAACACTGCTTAACATTTTCTTGCTCATGGCATCTATACATTTTGTAACATCGAATAAATGGCAGAAACTTGACTGGGAATTTACTGTTCTCCTTGCTGTAGCATTCTGTACAGTCAATTTCAGAACTGACAAATAACACAGGGACACACAAATATTCACACAAAACAAATGCATCAAACAATTCAATGCTTCAATGTTTAGTTATAACAGCAATCATGCGAGACCGCAAGGACCGCAAGAACATACGTTTCCAAAGTCGATGATGTTTGTTGATAGACTAGAGAATTCCATTTTAAAGCCACCCTTGTCTTCAAAAATCAGCATTGACTTCACGTGGTATCCTTCGCCTTTTACGATCAGACACAAAGGATTTTGCTTTTTGGGGATATGACATTTAACACGAAAATAAGATTTTCTCTCATGCATGGCAGTAAAGGTGACAGAAACTGGAACCCTAACAGCACCAAATACAATATCCATAAGTACCGCATTCCACACTGTTATTAACTACCCGGTCAGTCATTATGAACATAAAAAAATTCAATTTTCAGAAGACATCCATGCAATATTTACATAACGTAATGTTACGGTAAAGTTATGGAAATGCTACCACTAGGTATCAGCTTTTATGTTACTGGCAAATTCTGGTCTGTTTGACATACAGTCAAATTTCTTTAATGTCACAATTAAAGAACCATGTGCATTATTGTCAAATTAAGATGAGCTGGCATAATCTAAGATAAGAAGCAAATGGCATATGCTGGGTGGTGATAATAAAATGTGTGACATCTAGATACCGAGTAAGTTACATTAAGTAGGGTGCAATGAAAACTCAAACTTTAGTTTTATGTTGCACACAGAGCATGGCAATGTATAATGGATGGAAGAAAACTGTAAGGAGGACCAAAACTGATGATGATGATGATGATGATGATGATGATGATGATGATGATGATGATGATGCAAGACCGTGGGTAAGAGAACGGATGGAAAAAAACTGTCAACAGAGGTGCAGTGTCTTAAATAGCTCAAGATCAAGAGAAGTGTCGCCATAGAAACCAATGGAAACCAGAGCATCGCTGATAATGATGGTGATGATGATGGTGATGATGTTGGCGGTGGTGATGGTGATGATGAATCACAAGAGGGCACCACGTGCAAAGAAGCAGCCGTTTATAAATGAGTTCACTTGGTTTTAGCCGGTAGTATTCCCTTTTGTGGATTCAGCTCCAGATGGTCCTGAAAACCAGCGAAGTACAGTGAAGATTCGACAAACTTGAAAGGAAACGGCACACTTTCGTTGTTGAATATGTGAAACGTTTTTGTAGATTTCAGGCCTGGAAAATGAAATTTCACGAAACTGAATGAATAGGTTGCATCTTTCCCACATGACATTTTAACTACAGCAACACATTAACTAGAGACAGATCACGCAAAACAGAACTCAATGAAATCAGTCAAACTCAAACAATGTGAATACTTGATTAGAGGAATTACTACATTGTCATTTCTGCAACTTCTCACAGAGGGGAGAAAGAAGGCTTTAGAAAACAAGGAAACTAGAACAGGCACATGAATTTCCCTAAATGAAGTTCTGATCCTATGACAAAGTTACCTATCTGCATGTCCCCACATCTCTTAATTCACTTTCACTGGATTTACACATATATTAATTAATATGTATTTTTAAAAAAATAAGAAATCAATATGCATATATGTGCATACAAATGTATCTGCGTGCATTTAAAAAATAACGGATCCACATACGTGTGCGTGAGTGTGTGTGTGTGCGCGCATGCATATATCTATTATAATGCATTTTTAAAATTACAGAACTATAAGTGCAAATGAAGCAACTCAAATAATTACATTAAAGAAAGCATACCAATAAGAAAAGCCCCAAAGTCAATTATAGGAGTATCACAGACAATGAATGGATCTCTGGAATGCGCTGCCAACAGAAATGGAACCACAACGGAGTGTTCTTTAATTTCGAAATTCCAGACCGATTCCTCCATTTCAGTCGTGAGTGCAACAAAGGAAAACGCCATCTAACACACAGGTCAAAAAGATTTACCCACGCGTGCAAATGCAAACGATCTGACGACATATTGAACTGATATTTGTGATCATGCTAGGAAGGCTATCTGCCCATTCATCAGAGAATCCACCATAGACTTTCACCCGTTTGTTCGGCCAGATACCCTGGATTTGACCTGGATCTTTAGTGATTTGGGTTTGGTGTGCCATCGGTTGATGCTCCTGTGCATTATGAAAGTGGCGCTATAGAAGTTTAAGATTAGATTAGATTAGAGAAAGTACAGCACAACAACTGCAGTCCTGATGTTCTGCGCGGGCCCCACTTTCAAATTAACCAAAAATAAAACAAAGTCTACACGAATACATTAGTTAGTAGTGCAGTGGAAGTCAAAGTGGTCAGTTGACCCAGCATTTTAGGCAGAGGACCAGACCCATACGTTCTAACGATGAAATTTTTCGACCACGATGAAAAAAGGAAACTCAATGAAAATTCAGTTCTTAGCCTAGCAGCTTTGAAAAACGGAGACACTAACCTGACCCAGATACCACCACCACCACCACCATCACCACCATCTGCTAACTACCGGTAAACAACATTTTAAAAAACCTGCCATTTACCTCTGCCTGTGTTCCACTTCTTATGCACCCGTGCGGCACGAGGCAGCTGAACGGGCTCGGCCCTTCTTGGCGAATTAGGTCGGTCTTCGTCCAGTAGAACGCATAGTCAGAATCGGTGGGGTTTATGACGTTGAATTTCTTCACGGACTTCACCCCAATACCAAACGTCTCGAATTCAATAACCCTAGTATCCGGGGGCAACTGGACGGAATCCGATCCGTGGATTTCAGCAGAGGTGCGGGTCCTAAGCAAGTAGTCGGAACTTTCTAGTTCGAAATGGCAATATGGCATCAAGCTCGTTCCAGTCACTTCAATCTTGGGTGTAGTGATATTGCTGCTCAAATTCGGTATGCTGCACAAAAAAATATCAGATAGGAATATATTTTGACTCTCAGCCCCGTAACCAAAATTTCAAAAGATCGTAATTTTTAGCTCAGTGGTGGCCTAATTCTAAGGACTGGTTAAAACAGAGAGGGTAGAGACATTTTCTCGGGGCACAGACTTTGTAGGAACCTATTGAGATGACAAAGTTCCTGCTTAATTAAAACTCTTTTTAGTTTACTTCCCAAAAGGAGTTAGTCACAAACTGGCTACAACCACTCTTTACCTTCCACTTTTTAAAGATTTGAAAAATGCAAGAATTTGTTTATAAGCTAAAAAAATTTTGAAAGAATTTTGGAAATATATTACTGTTAGTCAATTTTATTATTAGTTAATTTTTACTATTAGTCAGTTTTTTTCTGCCACAGGTTTGGCCTGGATTTCACGTTTCTCCTCATTCCAGAAAGTAACAAGAAAGTACATTGATAAATCCTGCTTCAACCAATTGTAACTAAACTACCAAAAATATCTATAAAATAACAGCGAGAAACTACAGAAGGAATTTGAAAAATATCTAACAATTCGTTAAAATTTAATGTGCATTCCAGGTGCATGAAATTCAACACATCTTCGGCTAATATATAAATTTCAAAATCTGAAAATGAACTTACTGGCAGATAAGTTGGGCCGCATAAGTGCCAACATCCAGAGGTGAAAATTTAACAGTCAAGTCCATTGTTTCTTTCGGCAAAAGCAGTCCAACGCACGGTTCTATACTGAAGGGTTGGCTTATCCGTGCGTCATCATCATCACCATCACCCGAACCTGCAGGCCACAACTGATGTCCATTTCCAGCACAGGGTGAATCCTGTGGCATACAGGTATTTGGTAGAATGTCTGGGGTGCTTTTAACAGCTATGGGACTACTTTTACCACTGGCTTCAGTATGCCAGGAAAATTCTAAGCGAATGTTCCCAATGTTACTGAATTTTATTCTGCAACAAAGCAAAATCGTGACGTCATTGAGATCCAACACAAGTCATACCATATCAAAATGTCATTCAAAATTAAATTACTGATAAAGCCAGAAAATATGCATAGCTTGATCTTAGTCTCGACATGGTTTTTGTATTAAAATATTATTTAATATCGACAGCAAGACTTCTTATGGCATGCGCCTGAAAAGCATTCATTCCAAGTCATACCAGTAAAGAATTCAAAAGCATATATAAACTTCTGAGGCTCTTCGGAATGGAATAAGTTAGATTTGAATACATGATCTTCAGAATGTCTTGCTTAAACTTAACTGAAACATGAGCACACATTTCAAATGTTGCCTTCGAGTAGAAACATACGACGTGCTATATACGTTTCCTATTACAACATTTGCTTACAGCATCAAATGACATGCATTTTGAGGGACAGTGGAGTAGCGGTAGGATTCTTGCCACTCAACTGGAGGGTAGCGGGTTCGAATCTGACCCTAGTCACTGTGGAGCAACCTTGGGCAAGTTGCTCGGTTGTTCACCTCTCACTTTCTCAGTACTTAACTTAGCTATGCTATAGCGTTTCATAAATTATCTATGTAATAAAATAATAATAATAATAATTAATGATTCTTCACTTTGTGAATGACTTAACGTGTGCCAACAACCATACAATAATAACTTTATATTCAATAAACCGAATCTTATGACGTAATTGTAGACGTGCAGCTTACTTAAGGCATTGTGACTGAAACATAGGCGTATCTTGAAATTGCAGTTTCTCCTCTGCCAGCTGAAAATAACTGTAGTCCATCACTGCCGAATACAACAGGTCCAACATTTCACCTGACAGCGGTATATCTGTAAATGGCGGCTCAGCTTCTGTTTCAGTCACTTTTACTTTGGTAGGGCGGACAATCTCCGCAGGTACTGGAGCTACTGGAGCTGCTACTGGCTTCTCTTCCTCCTCAGAAGACTTACGTGCCATTGTTCCAGACAGTTTTGATGCCCTCGATACCCTTTTACTCTGACTTCGAGTCTGAATAGCAGACGAGCGAGAGCTAGGGCGCGCACCAGTCGATATCGATAACTTTTCACTGGGTCTGATAAAAGAAGACAGTAAATTTCATAAAACCTGACTTTATGAAATCATTTGCACCATTTTCCAATCTAATATTTAAACACCGAACACACAGCAAGGCAGTTAAAATTGCATATAAAATTCAATTCAAGCATAACAAAAAAACTGTTACATGTAATCAAACATACGCATTACAACAACGTATCGAAGAGGAACAAACAGCAAACTCAAACTGGTTTTCACAGCATTAGTAACAACTGGATTTTCTGAAAAAAGTGCATTATCATTCATACAACAAATGTATTGATCAGACTGTCTGTCCAGTAGCCAATTATCTGAGCACATAGCAGTGATGGCGATAACATACACTTCGACTGGAACCACAGCTGGCGGCGGCGCTGCAGCATCAACCCATTTCACAACTTTTATCCTGTCGTCCCAGTCTGGAACCTCTGCAAGCGGTTTGCTGAAAACGATCTTGTATGCCAAACACTGAATAATCTCCTCGTTGAAGCTGACCATACCGGACGATCCGAAAGTCACCAGAATGTTCTTTGAGGTAGCGGGATGCAGATGGCCGATCTGCGGACAGAATTTAAGGCATACGTTGTCAGGCCACTTAAACCGAAAACAGTCCGTCTGAGAATGATTCGTAATCCGTAGATTTAGAGTTTTTGACTGACCGATGTAACAATCACCGAACTCTAGGAAGTTACTTCTGATCGCTAAATAAAAGAAAGAGAAATGCAATTGCAAGACATCAAAACAGAATTAAATCACAGATACAATTTAAGAATGATACATAATAAGGTTTCAGCACCTGTATTCAGGCATGCCTAAACATTCCAATTTTACAACCAATGAAAAATGCTTATTAACTTTTGGCTATGTATTGTATAAATGAGGCAAAACAGACGACAGACAGACAGACAGACAGACAGGCAGACAGACAGACAGACAGGACTGACTGACTGATAAATCATGCAGAATAAAAAGAATTATAATTCCAAATTTAAAAATGTTCAGCACAAAATTCCAAAAGTTAACTGTTGCATTACCATTCACAAAATCATAAAGAAACAATAAAAAGCTATGTCACCTTTAAAATTTTGATGGAAAATGGGAAAAGGGCAAGTTGACCTCTGACTCTACTAAGCCTCAATCCACATTTGTAATAATGATAATAACGGGGTCTAAAGTGGTTTGGCAGGATCTCTTCTATGTTAGAAATCTCCGCTGTCACTCATGTAGCCTGTCTATTCGCACTATTCCACCTTTGGTCTGTCAAACTAGGTTACTGAATGCAGATGGTTACATCAGTGGTTTGCACACAGGCTTACCTAGCCTCATAAACCACTTAAAATCACATTATTATTATTATTATTATTATTGTTATTATTATTATTATTACTATTATTATTATTATTATTATTTTTATTATTATTATTATTATTATTATTAAGTCTGCTATAACTATTGCCTTTAAGTGTACATCTACAAAAGCACAGTTTGCAGACTATGATGCCAAAACAGTCCACATATTAGATTTTAGCTCCTCACAATTCCACACTACGATCATTCATTGTGCATAGTGTGTATAAATAACACTGGTCTACATTTAAAAAAAAAAATTCTGCTGACCTAGGTATTTTTGCTGATTTTACCCAATTGAGAGGTGCTGATTCCAGATATGAAGTCAAAAATTATGCAACACGTCAAATTTTTTCGCAAATTAGGAATGCTTAATTAAAGGTGTTAAAGTCAAACATAAGGGAAAATAGGAAATTCTGAAGAACCGATAACACGTAATATTTTTTATTCAGCCCAAAAATGAGTCTGTCTTCTAACCAAGAGAGCAATAAGAGCAATAGCTAGTTGCTTAAATTTAAGTTTTGAGAAAGGAATCTTCTTTTTTTGGATGCTCGGTATAGTTATGGTTACAGTTGTCACGCTGTAAACACCAGCAGTAGTCTGCCATAATGTTTGAGTTCCATCTGCCTTGATATCTACGTTCCATGGTCTTGATGTCTTGATGGAAGCATTCTCCTTGTTCTTCACTCATAGCTCCAAGATTTGAAGTTCAGATAGCTATGAAAGAAATGCAACTTGACACTCATGTTTGCTCCCAGTCTTGAAAAGCAATCTTGAATTTTTAACTGAAAGGTCATAATTTCGACTCTTAAGTTGCCAAGTAAGTCAGTAATCAGGTCAAAAAGCATCTTGTCTACAACTATAACATCCCATTGATTCAATAAGTCCTTTGATGTTGATGCAGTATACAAACTCCTCCTCCATATGGAAATGTTTGAAAAGATTCATTCTCTCTGCCATGATACATAAGCGTGGTTCCTGGGGCCAACACTGAACAGATTCTTTTCCTTCAGTCTTGAACCCAGTAACTCTGCTGACGACTTCGGCAGATCTAGGTCTCATATTAGGTCATTAAACTCAGCTTGCTTGAATGTTTGGTGCATTCCATTGTCAACTTCTAAGGCCACCAAATCTTCGCAATCGGTGTCTGTTGACTGACAAAATTCATCTTCAAGAAACTCCCAAAGTAGTGCAAATAGGTACAGGAACTTTGTCACAGTGAGCAACTGGTCTCAGAGCAGAGGGAGATTTGGGTACTGGATGGAAGATTTTGCCTTTGTGGACATGCCTGAAATATTTACCAGCAGAAGTAGCAGTCATCAACATGCAAATCGCCACACCATTGAACTCCAAAGTTAAGACTTTTCTCTGACCTTTAGTCACATTATGAACTGTCTGAGGCTTTCAACACATGTCCTGCACACTTTATGTGGAGCCCAAGGTTTTCCTGGTCACTCAATTTAACTGCGAAATATGCATGCTAAGCTTTATGCACAAATTCAGACACCTATCTCCTTTGTTTAGGTGTTGTAAAGCAACCTCAGATGTAGCAAAATTTGTCAGGATCATTCCTGCACTGCTCACGAAGTGTTCGGGTGCTGGGTGACATATTCCACAGAAAGCTAGTTAGAATAGTTAAATTTACTGCGACTTGTAAGCCTCATGAACGACTGAATGCTGCCGTCGGTTTCACGCTGCTTATATAGGCCTATATCCATAAAATGCTGACGTCTGCAGTTTAAAACTGCCTATTAAACTGTTGTATTATTAAATAGTTATGCCCACTGCATATTAAGCATATCTTTTTGCACATCCTTAACTTTTTGCATATTCAATATAGCTAAAGAATTATAATACATAATGCTACATTATTACAGTAAACAGTAAATCAGTAAACAGCGTTTTGCGGAAAAACTGGACGTGATAGGAGAAAATGGGTGTGATTTTTGGATTCAGCACACCAAAATACATAAAGATCACATGTTGTCTTCAAGTCAGCAAAATTGACGTAGACCAGTGTAATTAATCTAACAATGCCCAATTGACAGATAGTCACTTTCAACATACAATTTCTTTGTAGCTGTTAGAGCTAACCTCTCACATCAATCTGTTTACACCTACAAGTGCATGCTGCATATAAAAACATGTGAAAATCTGCACCAATCTTTCGGGCAGTGCCAAAGAAATTTCGTTTTACTTACTTACTTACTTTTAATCATTTATAGTGCAGCAGCATGCCTCTGCCCAAGAAAGTTCTATGTGCAACATATGATCGTGTAACTCCTGCCTGGTGCATTGTCAGCAACAAGCTCCACTGTCTCCTCATTAGCTGCAAGCATATTGTCCAGTGTAATTTCAGCCTGATACCCTTCGCCGATTAAATGAATGACCGAATCGCCGTAAGGATTATCGTTTATCGATATCAGCAAATCATTCAAAAATTGCTTCACTGAGGCTGGTTGAAAGACAACATCAAAGCTGATCGTCTCTCCAACACCAACTTCAACGCCCCTAACATCTAACAAGGTAAACAGCAACAATACGCTGACAGACAGATTAACGGAAAATAAAACCTTAATTTCATTCAGCAGTTCATGAACACTCCTACATTTATTTTTTTAAAAATTAGCAACCAAAATATTGCAGGAAACACACGGCAGCAATGAAATTTTATGCGGACAACTAGAGAGTTCTTCTGCTATGAAAACACTGACGTCGTTACTACCAACCTTGTAGGCCTGTCAATTCGCTCGGATTTCCACAACAACTCCCACAAGAAATGACAATAGAGAATGTACAGTCAGTGTTCAAAAGGCCAACATTAGCCTACAAATTTAGAAAGTCAAAGAAACTATCAATATATATAATATACATATTATATTTTATATAAACTGATATATGAATGCTGATGCTAAAGTTCATTGTGTGCAGTATTGTTGCCACTGTGGTTACAGCTTTATGCCTGGTGCAAAACGTTTCAAAAAGCTGTTGCTCAACTTGTAAGCAGTGGATTTAAAAAACTATAAGAACAACAAAAACAGCAACAACAACAACTTATCACTATTAGCATTTGCTGTTAATAATCTTCGTGCCGTTTAAATCTGATAGCAGATTCACAATACCAATATATTTATTTAGAAATTCAATCTCATAACAATACAAAAGACAGTTCATCCAACTGTCTCAATGCTTTCTGTGAGATAGTGATAGTCAATTGACACTGCTTTAAATCATAGCAGCAGACAAAAAAAATTCAAAACAACACGTTCGCAAAAGCAAAGCAGCTTACAGTGCACACCAGCGGACCGTCGTTTGCGACAACAAATTGCAGGCATTCGGACGAACCCAGAAGGCACCGCTTGAACAGAAGCACTGGGTGGCCCAGCCTGTTTCGAAGCCTCGGCTTCAGCACTCGAATCTGCGGCAAGACACCCTCGCCAGCCAGTTCAAATACAAGGCCCCGCGGCGACCGTCCAGCTGAGCTTCCGGGAGCATCAAGAGTTGCCTCTAATACTGCAGCATATTGCTACACATGCATCAGACAATGCAAAGATGTTAATTTTCACACCGGCTTACTTAGCCTCCTAAACCACTTAAAATCACATTATTATTATTAATCGACAATAGAAAGCAGTCAGAAAACACAGCTAATCGACAAAACTGGACAGAAAATGAATAAAATAATAGTTTATAACTTTGTAAACAAACAATTTATATAGCTATTTGAAAAAAAGTGCATCAGCTATTAGCCTAAAGTGCAGCACAGACCACACTTGTAAGCCCTTTGACATTCAAGTGAATGAGATACAAATTCTCAATCTTCCGGTTTTGAAGTCAACTTATCCATACATCTGAACCAGATCCAATATTCTACAAATTATTGAACTACTGTGACTTTGGCTACTCATTGGTGCCAAACTGTGCAAAATGTGGTAGCATAAAATTCTTAAGCGATCTTATGTCATGAAGTTCTGATTATTAACCTCTGGCCAACTCAGCCTTCTTTTGAAGATGACAAATGTGGACTAGTACACTGCTGAAAGACACATGTAAGCCTATATATATATATGTGTGTGTGTGTGTGTGTGTTTGTGTGTGTGTGTGTGTCTGCAAACCACTGGACTAGGTCTGTTCTAAGTTGGATTAGCAATCAGAGAAACAAGATGATCACTTGTTTCAGAAAAAGCATATCCAAAGAGAGTGCAAAAATATTTTGAATTCCTGAAAGAATTCATTTGCCTCACCTGCAGGGCCACAGGACTGAAGGTCACAACCAAAAAGGTATGACTTAGAGGCGGCAGATTGGCCTTTGCTGGTTCCACTTCAAACGCCTCTGACAATTGCTTTCCCGCACGCAAAGGTTTAATAGAGACGTGAATATCACAAGGGATCTACAACAGAAGATTTTATTCCTTTTTGCCTTAGAGTTACAATTTGCAGCTATGCTAACTTAACACAAGACTTTACTTTACTTGAATAGACAAACATAGACTGGTGTCCATACAGCACATCATTATAAAATGTTTTAGTTCTCTGTTAACAACTGCTTGACCAATTGACTTCCACAAGCAACAGATATAGTCCACCTGACAATGACTTATATTAGAATACCAACTGCCACCAAGAATAACCATGATACAGTGCAAACAGAGATTCAACTTTTAACCCTAAGGATTGGTAAAACTGGTATTCTGGTTTCATAACCTATTGGTTATACAAATCGCCGATGCCAAAGGGTTAATTAACAAGCACACATGAAATATGCAACTAAAATCATAAAAGACACTCATGAATAGCTAGCTAATGATGCATTGTAAGTAAGAGTACATAATAAACTGCATTGTACTGTAATATGACCATCTGTCAATGCCAATGCTAACTCTTCACCATCTACACTGATACATTACTTTGATCATTCATTATCAGACCTCACGTTGTCAGAAATGTCACAAAATGAATGAAATGCCAATGTAGTAGTAGGTAGTTATTACAATAAAAATACTCAAAAATTTCAACACAACCTTGTTATTATTTGAGATCTTGAATCTGGCTTTGACTTTTGACCCGATTAATACGCCGTTGAAGAGAAATCGCTTCTCGTCGGTGAGAAACACGCCACAACTCGTGTGGTCCTGCATTTCGTTCCACGTGGCCAGATTATTACAGATCGGATGTTCCTCGAAGACCGATTCAAAATTGTCAACATCAAATCCGGCCACAAACACTTCTGTCAGCAGGAAGTACGGAATGCCTTCTGACGATGCACGACGGCCCTCGATGTCAATCACGATTTTCTACGACAACGATTAAAAAGTTTACAGAAAATTAAAAAATAGTAGTTTTTATTTTTAGCTTCTCTTGACAGGCAGCAGCGGTAGGATAATCGAGAGTGATTTTATCAACCTCACCTCTCTTACAAGTCCTGGAGAGTCAATAGTACACTCGACTGTGATTGCAATTTCAGACTTGGCAGCAATAATTCCTGAACTTGGATAAATATTAAATGGACCTGCAACTAAACGTCCAGTCGCGGTGGATTGCGACTGACCTAATTTTGAACTGGCAGAAGTTCTAAACAGAAAGATCATCACACCATCATCACTACCACCATCACCATTACCACCACAAGTCGTCATTGAATCATCATCATCGTCGTCATCATCATCACCACCACCACCATCACAATGCAACAAATGCTTAAAAGTAAGCAATTACATTAACAGAATGCCTGAATGCCATGTATTTAAACATAAATAAAACTTCCATTTAGCGAGATTAGCATCCAGAATCACAAAGTAATTTTTATCATAGCTGCTTAATTAAAATCACATTGCTGCATCAACACTACAAAATATGTAATATCCAAACCCACTGACCCCATAACCAGTGGCGTAGTGAGGGGGAGCAGTGGGGGCGAACCGCCCCGGGCGGCACTTGGTCTAGGGGTGGCATTTTCGAGATTTTTGAATTTTTTACTTTTATGATGCGATAAGGTTTTTTCGCCTGTCAAGAAATTTTGAGAAGTTGATAACGTTATTTTTACTTGTCAGGAATTTAGGAAATTTTGGGAAGTTGATAACATTTTTTTGCTTGCCAAGAATTTTCGGAGGCGGCACTTTTTCCGCCCCGGGCGGCACTTTGCCTCACTATGCCACTGCTCATAACAATATTTCGGCCAATTTAATAGTGCAAAACAGTAATAAACTTTTTAGCATAAAGATAGAATTACCGGTACGTCTATGGGTTTCAAGTTAGACTTAAATGATTCTGCTAATTATGACAAGCTACCAAAGATAAACAAACATTCAGGAAAAGAATGAATATTACATGTTTCTTGATTTCCTCAAAGAAGAAGGAGAATCAAAAAGAGAAGTCTTTGAAGCCTTTGAGACAGAATGTTTGGAAGACTTTACAAAAACAGAAGCTTTTGAGGCCTTCACAATAGAAGCCTTTACATCAGAAACCTTTGAAGTTTTTGAAACAGAAGCCTTTGAATTGGAAATCATCTTAGATGGCCGATTGACACTAATCCTTGGCGTTCCATCACTGTTCAACGCAAATATTGCAAAACCGAAGTCCAGTAACTCATTCAAGTTCTGGATTATAAATGTTCTTGATCTTTTAGTGTTAACAGGGATTGGTCCAATATTCAATTCGTCTGACGGAGTGATCGCATATCTGAAATCATATTAATTATATCAACAAAAGCTTTAAAACTTAACTTTTGTGATTTATTACTGCATCAATTAGAAATCATCACTTATGCAAATTAATCAAGCAACTGCACCTCTATGACATTATCATCATCATCGTCGTAGTTGTCATCATCATCATCATCATCATCATCATCGTCGTCGTCGTCGTCGTCATCATCATCATCATCAAGTAATTCTTTTTATGGGTCATAGTTAACAATGGCTACAGTGAACACAGGATGTCAGGAGAAAAAGAGAATCTGAAGAAAACAGCTATTTGGGCTGTTTTCAGAATACCAACAATTGAATTGATGTAGGCTAAACATAAGAATCCACTCTGACGTTTCTAATGCATGCATGCAATAAGTAATTGTGACTCTATAATTAATCTATATAATGCAATGGACAATTTATATAGCACCATTTGTTAGAATACTCAGAGACACTATTCATTCAGCAGTGGCATAACTGGTAGCACATATCAGATCAGGAGCTTTATTAGGAGGACTTGCATTTCCTTCTAACATCTCCCTCAATTACCTAAAAATATAATAATAATAATAATAATAATAATAATAATAATAATAATAATAATAATAAACTGATTATGGTGGCATATTGTACAAGTACTACTAGGACACCTTACAACTAAAAAAACAAACAGTATATCCTACAACGATCAATGTTCTGGATAACTACGAACAAAGAGAGCAGTTTTAAGTTAACCTATGTTATATACCACACTACTGCAAGCTCGCAAGTAAAGTCAAACAATTCTCCAGACCTGGTATAAGCCACATGAACAGAGAGGGGAATTGGAATTCTAGCGACAGTCTCTCCATCGAGATTGACGTTTGGCTCGATTACATGACAGAATAACATTGGGTGCTCCTTAAGAACCATTTCCTTGGTTGCCTTGAACGTCACCAAAACAGGAGTTGGGCGGTCGGTAGCCGACAGTTTTCCCTTCATTGGTGAGATCTTAAACATTTTGCAGATTGCTCTGCAAGTCTCACCAGAAGCTGCTTCAATCGTAAAGCTATGACATTTCAAAACAACATCACTTACAGCACTCGTCATGTTGATAACATACAAATTTAAGCACCTAAGATTAAAATCAATCCAATCAATCGGTATAGATTGATTGCATCAATCAATAGATTGATTGCACCAGTGCAAGAATGCACCAGTGCAAGAATGCACCAGATGTAATTTATTGTATGTTATTTTATTTTATTTATTGATTTTATATAATTTAAAAGAAAACTCAGGATGACAGTCACGATATTCAAAATCAAGATCTAGAAATATTCACGCACATGTCGCGAGGACATGCAACGGTAAAGCAGAAGGTTTAAATACACAAATAGAAATATAAACGGCAAATCAATCAATCAGCTTCTATAGCACCACTATCATAATGCCCAGGGCATCAGCCGATGGCACACCAAATCCAAATAGAATAATTAGAGCCAGGTCAAGCCAGAAGATCAGCCCGAAACGGCGAGAGAGCAATCTAAGGGGGATAAGCCAAGTCAAACAGATGTGTTTTAAGACCAGATCTGAAAGATGATAAATTTTTAGTTATACGAAGTGATGTTGGTAGTGAATTCCAGAGCTTAGGGGCGCACACTGAGAAACAACTAGCATATGATATGCCGCTAATGCATCACAATAATGTACCGCACAAAAATGATTGCAGCAATCAATAAACATCAACAAAATGACCAGAATTTATGGCCAGTTTCAGAACGACCTGCCATTACTTAATTAACCAACAAACATTTCAACACTCAGACGTTGAGTGTTGAGAACTTATAATAATAATAATAGTAATAATAGTAATAATAGTAATAATAATAATAATAATAATAATAATAATAATAATAATAATAATAATAATAATAATAATAATAATAATAATGTCATTTTAAGTGGTTTAGGAGGCTAAGTAAGCCTGTGTGAAAACCACTGATAATGATATGAATGATGAAATGATGAAAGAATAATGATAATATATAAGAACAATGATTTAGTTCTGATTTTGAATTCCCTATGCAACTTACTCATACGATACTTCGTATTTGCCTCGGTTTTTTATAGTGAATGTGACTTTTTCCTCTTCGTAGATTCGAACAGAGCCAAAATCAATGCCACCGTTTGATGCTAAAGTAGAAAATAAATGACAATAACAACAGTAAAAATCTTCAAAAGGTCATTCACAAGGTGAATAATGCCGTATAAAAGGAAAGATATAATGTGCCTGTCATGTGTCGGACACAAACTCCGTGACCCTCTTCCTGAAATGATTGAAAACCTACTTAATTCCCATTCAAAGTAATCATAGCAGACATGCTTATGAGTGCTCATCCATAAGAGGTGCTATATAAATGCCTTGTTACATTGTATTACATTACAGATATCAGAACATAAATGGAACAGATGAACTTTAGCTTGGCAGCATATTCAATTGCATCAACATTCAAAATGCCAACAGATGTACGAGTACAATGTTAACAGAGCTGAAGGTAAGAGATAGTGAGTAAAAAAGTAAATTTTCACCCTAGACTCAATGCCCGTAGGTTCGGTGCTGATCCCCGTTTGTGGCCATCAGCCCACAGGTGGCTAAGCCATACATCGGCGGACGGTGGCCAACCTCTTTCGCCGACCCCGTGGTTACTTTCGCAATGTTGCCATTGCTACTCAGTTTTGATGTTACTACCGCCCTCTAGCGATTAAGGCTGAGTCGACCTTAGGGGCTCCTATGGGATTGAACTCATTTTGTCGGCGTGCCTGCCCAGTGATATTACCACTCATCTATCTTCCCGCCCCATTAACATTATAACATTAAGCAACTTTTTTAGCAACATAGAAAAAAACGTAACACACCCTTGGGGAAACTGATGTCAATCGAAACATCGTAACCTTCTGCCTGAACTAAAATAGTTTCTGTCTGAAATACATTTCCCTCCGCATCGAATACCTGAAAAAATAAATGGATCGAATACAGATGTCCAGAATTTCAATCTTACCATCAACACATCTAATTCACTTATTAGTGTTGCTATTTTCTAATTACAGTAATATTACATGGTAAAATCAGATGGAGAGCACTAGACATCAATCCAAAGTACCGGTATTTGTTACCAGTAAGAAAATAAAGTGAATAGAAATTTGAAGATCTATACCCCATGATACGCTTAGATGTTTAAACATGGACAAATCAGTTTTGTAACTCGAAGATCAATCTTAAATAAAAAACATAATTATTTGGAATTTTCCATTCAATATCTTTGCACATGAGACAGGCTACATAGATAGAAAGCTTCTGGCACTCAAGAATCAAATCTTCATAATGCACATAATAAACATGGTCAATGCACGAAGCCCTGTTGGCAAGCACTTGTTACACTTGTTAGTCGTCTTGCATCTACATCGATGGAACGGAAAACCGTGTCGATTAGCGGAATTTAGGGATATATCTTGACATCGTTATCAATGAAGTCACATGTGGCATAGTGGCAGGATGCTTCAAAGCCCTTGATCAGGAGTATCCGTCGATCAGTGTCTGCCAATGGTCTTAAAACACTGGTCTTTGCACTGGTGCTGTCCAAATTAGAACGGCAATGCAACTCTCGCTGGACTACAGAAATACCTACATAACCGTCTCCAGTCCGTCCTGAACGCTGCTGCAGTGATATGCCAGGCCTCATTAGGCGATCACATTACTCCGCTGCTACGCGATCTGCACTGGTTGTCTGTGCCAGAGCGGATCCATTTCAAGCTGGCAACATTGACCTTCCGTTGCCTGAATGGAGCCAGGTCCGAACTATCACGAGTGGCTGACCACGCAAGCCGGCAAAGATTGAGATCGGCCGGATCCGCATTGGTGGTCCCGGATGCGCCTCGAACCGTCGGAGATCGAGCATTTCGCGGTTGGCTGGCATGGAATTGTCTACCGCCATCAATACGGCTCTCTCACGACCTTGAATACTTTTAAAGAGAGACTTAAAACCTGGTTAAAGTTATCTGTAACTTTGTAATGTGTTCACGCAGTTCGTTCGGACGAGTTACCACATAAATCAGTACGTTAATAATAATAATAATAATAATAAAAGCAAGGGTTGTCATCCAAGGCCTACATGCCTACTTTTATAAGACTAACCTTTCAAATGCTTTGTAGAAAATAATACTTCCATCAGCATTTTATCCCGACTCCAGGCCTTTGGGGATTGAGGCTTTCGGGGCGGGGGGATCGACTGGGTTGGAGGGGAAATGACAGAGTTCAATGCAAAATTTGTGTAAGTGCTGAGATTTTTTGGGGGGAGGGGATTTTGAGTTTTTTTTGGGAGGGGGGAATCTCCCCTCCTAACAGGCCTGTATAAAACACTGACTGTCATTGTCATAATGGTATTGGCATGCACAGGCTTGCTCAAGCGCACAGCTCAATGCAATAACCTGCAGCTTCACATATTCCACAACAAATCTTTTCTAGTGAGGCTTTTAGAAATATATAATTCACATCAATGCTATATGGCAAAACTCAGCTAATATTTAGAAGCCAGAGCTGAAAACAAAGCAAGTTCTTACCTCAAACTTCAACGGTTTCTTGTTGATAATCATGGGCTTCATTGGATTGAAATACGCTTTAATGTCAACTTCTGAGAGAGGCGCAACTGTCATTTGTTCAACTTCAAGTGAGAATTCTGCAGGCAAGGTATTGATATTTGAAATCTTCCACTTCAGCGGATAAAGTGTATCATTTTTTACCGCTATACATTTCATTATATTCCTACACACAGTAACGATATGAATAAATTTTTAAAAAATTGAGATCAATAAGAAATAACTACATGCAAATAGCAAAAATCACTTCTACACCAAAACAGGACACTTTTACACATAATTACACTTATTACAAGCATGCATATTCATTAAAAACATCTAAAATCAATTAAAATTAAGAAAAGAAATGTAGGAAAATAAGAAATACAAAAGCTTTAAAATAGCTATAGAGTAGCAGTTGACATTGCTAAGCTCATATTTACAAATCTAGTTGTTCACAAAAATTATTCCCGAAGCAAAACCAAATGTGAGTTACAGCTCTGAATTTTACTTGAAGCTACTTTTTAGAAGTTGCAAATGCAAATGTAGCAAAATGGCCTTTTATCAGAAATCACAAAAAAACTAGGCAAAAATAGCATTTTCTGCACAAAGCTTCTTCGTCAAATTAAAAACACGACACCAACGTGACACTACCTGTGGAGCAGGACTTTATCAAACTGAAAAACTTTCTTATCAAGCAAAAGTTCTGGCCGTACTCCAATGCAAGAAATCTTAAAAGTGACTGGCTCAGGATTTTCTCGAATACAACATACAAGCACATCTTCGTATAATTTAGTCAACCTTGGACATGCCCAAACACTCAATTCCTTTAAAAACAGAAAGGGAAAGGTTGTTCATAGTAACACAATATGTTTGATAAAATCATCAATAACTGTGAATTATATAACAAATCAAAAAAAGGAAAAGTAGGAACAATAAGAAAGATGAAAATGTTAAAATAACATTTAAATAGTAGATGAAAAGGTCATACTTTTACTAATTTAATCATAATAAAAAATTATAACCCTCTTATTTAGAATGTATCTACTATACCAAAATTTAGTTGTAAGTTATGCGATTGATTTAAAGAAAATCCTAAAGTTCACGTCGAATTTAGCATAATATTTCCAAAGACGTTCATTATTGTGTCAAAAAATGTTCTGTCTCAAAAAGCAAGATTTCATTATAAAATATTCACTCAACTCTAATAAAAATAGCACTAACAAAGAAATGTTAAAGCATTCTGAACCAAAATTACAAGATTAATCAGCAAAATAACCATTTTCTCTTGAGATTTTAGTTGCATATTTTCGGGATCGAAAGCAAAGACGCCTGAATCATTTTTCAGAAGATCAAATGAACAATAAATATCAAAAGGAGACGAATTGTAGATAGAGAAAATCTCCATGTTTGTACTTGGCTTGCCTTCAATTCTACACAAATAAATTAAAAAATTCAAATCTACAAAATCAATAATTTTCCTATGAGCTGCTTACACTTGCAGTCCTGGAATGATACAGATTCCGACATGAAACTTGCCCTAAAATTGCAATGATCTGAAGGGAAGTGGTTTAACAAGTATCATCTATTACTGCAAAATGTGGTCATTCTAAATCAGTGAGCGTAGCCAGAGGCAGAGAAAAGGAATGTCCTCCTTTCTCCCCTACAAATTTGGTGCGGGCGATGGGCAAACAAGTCACTAATAATAAGAATAATAATGATATAATATTAATCTATAAATAGCAAGAAGTTCCAAGGTGTCATAACTTTTTAAATCAACTTATTTAGCACAATGAAACAATTAAAAAATTCTTTTCTCCCACAAGTCTGACTCTCAAATACCACACCGCCTGCTCCAACTATTTAATGTCAATCCACTATATTCTTTTAAACTCTAATACCACTACCTTTCGCACTGAAGTCCAATTCGAACCGGTCCAAACTCAAATGTCTCTGTCGAGCGGATATACTTTCGTGACACCACTTCGTTTGGTTTTTTCGAGTACTGTCGATTTGCAAACACTAACCTACAAGATCAAAATGCTATTTGATAAAGTTAGACAAGCCTCTCTTGCAAATTTCTTAAGCATTCACAGGTCGATATAACCTTAGACCACGATAAATATATAAACTTCCAAATTTGAACTTCTAATATTACATTCAACTCGATAAAAATACAAACGTATCTAGTAAAGAAAATCACAGTCACCCCATAGTATTTTACCAAACATGCTAAATGTGCCTGTCTGGTTCAAACCTTGGTTCCTTATTTATGGTTGGCAATGATGAGATTCCTCTGCAATTCAAGCAGTACGTATACATTTGCCCAACGACCTCAAAGTGCAGGATTTCGTCAAAATGTCCGACGTCTTCAGTAGCAAAGCGCAGGATAAGAGTTGTCTCTTCGTTAGCCGGTATTACCGAGCGATAACTGGTAACGGCTCTGCAAAAATATATTGTAATAAAAACCCCGAAGATTATGACAACGCCATCTTCAAACCCTAATTCTATGAATCAGAATCCTTTTTAAAATTTTTAGTATAAAAATTATGCAAATCACTTGAAAGCTTTGTCAGAATATGCTTCTAGAATAAGATTTCATATTACAAACTTTGCGGCCTTTACTGTGGTTTGTGTTTCGGTCCGGACACTAACATCGGAAGATGCAATGCTGAAACCTGTGGAGGATGCAATGCTGAACATAAAACATATCAAGCAAAATTAATTACTTGCAATACAAGCAATAAATCTTATTTATCATTTCCTAAATAGATGAATAGCTGACATCTGCCTAATGTACTGAGTGCTGAAAATAATCAACTGTGCACTAACGAATTACATTACTGCACTATCGAATTACATTTATTATACAAAAAAATATATATTAATGCTCAAATATGAGTGGCATACAAATTAAGCGGATGATATAGAAGAATGGACTGGAATGACTGTAACAGCAGCAACAAAAGCATCGGCACTATAGAAGTTGTCCAGAACCACCACCAAAGAAAAGAACTGCCCGGAAACACTTGATTCACGGTCACCTCATCTTCAACTATTGAAAAAATGAGAAAAATGATGATGATGATGATGATGATGATGATGATGATGAGGACAACTTAAATGACTGAAAAATACCGACAGCAGACATTTTTGTCTAAATAAAATCAAAATTATGGTAAACCCCAAATTATGCTCTATTTGTTAAACCACGGTAAATTTTAATTGTCCGAATCCTCCTGTTCTGATAAATTTCTGCTCCTGAGCAAGACTAGAGCAACGTTATTCTCCTACGTGTATATTTTATAAATTCATATATTTCTTTAGCCATTTTGCAAAGCACATTATTCCATTAAAAAATCTTGTGCATCATTCCTACTAGATCTGGAACGACTTATGCATTCCTTGGATAGAAAAAAGCATTTGACAGGCAACGTTGTCTAACGATGATGTAAGCGCTAAGCTAACAAACCTTGAAGCGTCGTCGTCGTCCCTGCTGATGCTGCTGGTTGAGCTTTGAGTACTTCTGCCAGCAGCAGACGGCTTGAGCTTAACCTTGGAATCTTTCCGTTTCTTTTCCTTCCTAGAAGGGCTGTCCCTATCCGTTTTCTCATAAGTTGACCTTGACCTCACACTCCTCGCACTGGTAGACGCTCTCATATGCTCCGGTTCACTGTCCGAATGTCGACTTGGCTCCATAACTACAGGAAGATTGATAGAAACAGGAACGGGGATTCTAAAATTTAAAAAAATTAAATGTTCACACACTAGCTTAAAGCTCTAACATTTATATAGCGCCCAGATAGCAAACTAGTCAGTAGTGCGTTACGTAGACCATATTAGTTTCTACTCTGCGCCGGTGGACAAGCAAGTGCCCAGGAATCGAACCCCTGTTGACCGCAAGTAGTGCTGATGCTCTACCAACTGAGCCACCATGTAATAAAGCAAGCGCTGCAAAGAAGCAAGTTATGAAAAGAACAAAGTTCAACGAAAAAAGCTGCAGAATGAATAAAAATGCTTGAGGCAGCCACGTCAACCATAATGTCATTCGTATGTATGTATGTATGTATGTATGTATGTATTATTATTATTATTATTATTATTATTACGAACATTTCTAGAGCACAAATAATCGCAAAGCAGCAAATGCGGCGTGCCAATGAAGCAAACCCTCGTCTGACTGCGGAAATCAAACTGATTCAAGAAAAACTTTTAGATCATACTTATTCAAGAGTTACAATTAGTTCTTGGCACTGGGCGCTAACAAATTACCGGAATGCGAACAGTTTCTATAGCATCTAAAGATCCAACTCAATATAACCAATGCGATTTTCAATGACTGGTACATCAAACACCATCACATTGACCTGTCTCACAGATACATTTGCTGAAACACAAGTTATTCTTTAACTGTACAATCTGGCATTTAGCAAAGAAGCTGTGTACAATAATTCAAATGTCATCATACATGGCTTCAGTAACAATGGCGTAGTGTCCTCCATTAGCAATAACTGGCGCTGCTCTTTTCTCTGGATATGGTAGAACGGATAGAATGACAGGTGGAGGAATAGGTGGACCACTTGGACCAAGGAACATTTTGTCTAAAATCTAGTAAAACAAACCTAGAATATGCAGAAACTGCGAAAAACAAAATCTCGATAGAAGAAATTGTCTGCATTCTTGTACTAATAACACTGAATAACTACAAGAAAGGAGGTATTTAGCAAACCATGAATTACATTAAATCTACTACTCAAACAAACACGATTAAGTATATTTTTCACTTTTCACTGATGTTGGAAAGAGCCTTAAGCAAAGTCTGAACATCAAAAGTCCCAAGACTGAATGCAATGGAGAACCTCATCGAGAGCTGGAAGTTTTTCATTTTCCAGTACAGTCCTGACAAGTTCTCTCTTTTCCAATTTACTGCAGCTAACGTCAATGTGAGGTACTCCAAGGTCATCTGGTCGTCCGCTTTTCTTATCATCTTTCTTATCTTCTTTCTTATCTTCTTCGAATGACGATGACGACGCCTTTGCTGTACTTGCTTGACGCACTCCCTGAATTATAAAAACCTTTCACATAAACCGAGGTAGAAACATGTTTTCCTTTGCAAAACATTAAGACTGCTTACATCAACTGCAACAATGCATTCTGCAAGAATAAATGTGCTTTTAAAAATCTAATCTTCTAAAAAGTCATCAAAGCTGACTGTAGAAATATGCACAGTCTCTTTGACTACAATGCACATGACCTATGCTAACCACGAGTGATGGTCATTATTTGTGTTGCTATAGAAACATGATAGGACATTAAAACAATGTTGCCACTGTAATCACTAAATCTTACATTTAAGACGACATAAACAAGCAGCATAGAGAGCATACCTTTATACAGTACAGCTCAATGCATGCATTTCTAAAGCATTGCATCTCAATTGTAGGATCATAAAACATTAAATAATCACTATCCACTGCCGTAAGAAAGCATTGAAAAAATAATAGCAACAGAAAATAAGTGGCTTAGAAGGATGATAACATTGCATACAAAGAACATGTAACAAATGAAAAAGTTAGAGAGAGAACGCTACAACCGAGCATCATGGAAGTAATCAGAAAGAGAAGAATGAAATACTGACAAGTACTGAGAATGAAAGAAACAAGAAACCCCAAAACGAATTTTCAACTAAAAATCAGAGAGGAAAAGACCTAAAGGAAGACATAAAGGAAGACCGAAAAGATGATAGGTGGAGGACTTGGAAGAGGATATGAGCATGGTAGGGCCGAATCTCAATGGGACCGTACATCGAATGACCTTGGAAGAAATAAACAGCAAAGGACAGATAACTTCGGAGAGATGTCATATATAATATATAAAAAATGTCTTCAGCATATGGGAATACTGTAGCAGGGAAGTGATTATAAAATTTTAATTAAACTCTCAACGCTCTCTAATAACGGTTTATATGTACAAAAATTGAAGCAAGATATTCAGATACAACTGAGCTCTTAACCTTCTTATCCCCTCGTTTCAGTACCGTCATCTTGCGTCGTTGGTCCTCACCGTCTCCTTCAGGGTCAACAAAGTAGGTTGTTCCACTTGTCCGATCCCAGCTATTGATCAACTCACAAGCATCGTGATAGTAATGCTCAAATGTTCGAAACCTGAACAGAAATCATGTACAAAGGCTTTCTGAAAGTATTTTTACACACACACACACATATGCCCTCGGTACTTCATTCCCGAGGTACATATGATAAAAAATTGTCCAGAGACAAGAAATGATCGTGTGCTAGCTCTCGTTCGGTTGCAGATCTGGAAATGTTCCTCGGAATGCGATGGCATTGAACCGTTGTATCGTGACAGATATTCTTTCTTTATATATATTCAGTGGCGGCTCCACCGGGGGGGGCAGGGGAGGCCCGTGCCCCCTATTGAGTGCCTGGCCCCCAGTGGCCCCCAGTTGGGACCCTATACTTAATGCTACATACATTAAACAACAAATGGTTGGCCCCATGATTAGAAGTTGCCACCCCAACGGGAGAGTATATATGCCAAATATATATATATATATATATATATATATATATATATATATATATATATATATATATATATAAAGATAAATATCTTACTTACTCAGTGTTGCAGTTGTGAAATTTGAGCTGGGGAGTTGAGGACTGAAATTCAACGAATGACAGAAACTGCATGTACCCGATATGCAATTTCTGGGAGGGTTGCAAAAAGTTAGCTGTAGGGGTTCAACCCCAATCCTCCCCATCAATTTCAACACTGTACTTACTTATATATATATATATATATATATATATATATAATAATTATATATATATATATATATATATATATTATATATATATATATATATAATATTATATATATATATATATATATATATATATATATATATATATGTAGAAAATACTTTCAGAAGAAAGGCACACATATAAGCAGTATCCAAAATAAAATGAATCTTATGGTCTAATGAAGTCAATCCATCACTAACCTTTATCAATCACAGTAAATTATGTTCATCATAAATAAGCCAATTATTCAAAATTAATTAAACTATTGCTAAAGCATCATGTTCAGAATTATTGATAAATAAAAAAAAATCAAACTAATAAACCAATTTTACTTATTCAAACATAATGTAACATCACCTTGATTTCAGTATATCTAATAAAATTTAATAATAATAATAATAATAATAATAATAATAATAATAATAATAATAAACTGGATTTTCAGTGGTTTAGTAGGATTTCTCCTGTGTTGAAAACCACTGTCACTCATGCATCCCTCTATTCCAACTTCCATTCATCCACTATAGCTTATCTTTGACTACAAAAATCAGACAATTCTCAGCATAAAATGCCAAAACAGCACTCATAATAAACTCCAACTGCACAGAGTGATATAAAGAAAACCATCATCACAAGTATCACCTACATCTGTCTGACCAAAATACACGTAGAAAGCAATGAGAAATTCACCTCTGATGAAGCAGTAGCTGGTCATTCGATGGAGGTTCGTATTCTTCTATTTTGTCTAACTTTTCCTCTATTATTGATTCCTGCTCTGCTGTTCTCTTATCAGATTTTCTACCTTTGGAGGTCTTTGCCTGTTTCTCTTCTCCCGAAGGACGTTGAGCCAATTTCTCCTTTTTCTTTCTGAACATTCAGAATACTTAAATCAGCCATGTTACTTAGAATAACATTATCTTCATTGACACTTTGAAACTCAGCTACGGCACTTGGTTAGCCCCTTAACCGTGTATTTAACTGCAACTCAATGTAAAATGGACGGATATATCCGGGATCCCCAGTTAAGGGGTTATGTCAAATATTGTGCAAGAGACAATATATGTGTGTGCCTACATATTTCAAATGACTGGCATCCACAAAACATTTTACTTTTAACAACAACAATAATACAGCAAAAGTTAGTCAACAGACAATTTCAAGCAGCAAAAATATGAAGTTAAACAGATTTTATAAAATGCAACAACTGGTATAAGTTGAACTTGGATCAAATGCTATGTAATTACTTGTGATTACCTAATATTCAACTGTGTGCATTTACTAAAGCAGAAAATTTCTAACCCCCGCTCAGATGTACTATCTTGACTACTTGTAGCACCAGTCTTGGATGATATCGGAATTGGTAAACGCGGAGAAGTTGTCTTACTACCTTTCTTCTTTGATGCTCTACAGATGATCCGCATGGCATTAAATTTAAAAAATACTTATATATATATATATATATATATATATATATATATCACATGCATTGTTTTAATCAAGTGATAATCTGGCATTTTAAAATTTTAACTGCATTTTTGCAATTCAACATCAATTGCTCTAAAGGGACAGTTAAAGACTGATTTAATCATAATTGCATATAATGAACTAACTTCTCGTTGGCCAATCGTTTCTTTTCAGCTAAAAGTTTTGCAGCCTCAGCCTTCTCCTGCAATTCCCTGTGCTTTTCCTTCTGCCTGAAATCAAAAATCAAAGACCATTGCCATAGTGCAGTCAATCAAAATTTGACCATAGAAAGAAAGTATTTTCTCAAAAGATTCTAAATGCACAAAATTACAAGCAGTCATAGGCACAAGGTGTTCCAATAAAGCTGAATTCATAATAACTAACTCTAACACAAAGAATCTTGTCTTCAAGACACAATCAAGTTGACATGAAAGGCCAGCAAAGTATTCTCCATAACCAGAAGAGTACAAGTTAAAACTATAGTACAATTGGTCAGTACAAATAGTAACTAGGTAATCATTCAAGAATGTAAAAAGTACTGAATGTAGATAGTGCAAGACAAGAACTATTTAAAGAAATTGAGATGCCAAGTGTGAGAAGTGAAGAATACTTAAATAAGATAATTCAGCATCAAATTTCATAATTAATTAATAAATACTAATATTAGCTGGACAATTTATATATCGCAATAAGAATGGCAAAATGGCCAAAGACAAGAGCGCTTTACAACACTACATAACATATACCTGATGGTGAAGAGGTGAGTCTTAACCCTTTAACAGGGGAATAAAATTTTACAAACCCTCCCCAGTCTGGGTAATTAATTTTACTAAAGTTTTTGAAAATGTAAACATATAAGTTTTAAATTTAAACTAACTAGAAAATTGAGGTTTGCGCCGTTGTTTAGCATTTTTATTGTTCTTTCTAACGATCCTGCCAAAAAGAAAATTTTGTGGAGTTACAGTCTAAAATAGGGCAAGGTTTTTAAAATCAAAGCTCTAGCAAAACGTTTTCATTGAGCGGCAAAGTTCATCGGATATAATTGGAACAGAATAGTTCAAAAATTTTGAAGATCGGACCAAAAATGCAAACCCCAGAACTCATTTCGGAGAAATGAACATTTTCGAAAATTTTTCAATCTGAAAAATCGAACATCTCAGTATATTTCAGGCTATATAAAGAAATAAAAACAAACGTTGTTTAGCATTTTTATTGTTCCTAACCATTTGCCCAAAAAAATTTTTTTTTCCATAAATATTCAAAAATTTTGTTTCAAAGCTCAATAGCAAAAAATTTTCAGCGGTGTAGTGTGATACAAAGTAAAGAAAATAATAGGAACAGAATAGTTCAAAAATTTTCAAGAGACAAACTAGTTAGTTCTCAAACCCTATAAATGTCTCTCTTTTATTACAGGCAATAAGGCCTATTTTCCTTGCTTAGCAACAAGCTAAAATCGAGCTACCATCAGAATGGATAGATACTAAAGAGATATATGGCATTGGACGTGTCTCAGCCGTTGTGCCCAAATAACGAAGCCCACGAAACTACGCGACGTCTGCCGTTGCGCCCAAATTCCTCAACATGAGAGGTTAAGATTACTTAGGAAAATACTAGTTTGAAATAATCATCAGAAATTTAAACTAACTTTAGAATTCGAATTTTTTTTGCTTCCACTAGCATTTTGTTGAATGCAATCTTTTTATCCTCTGACAGCATTTCATATTCATCTTCGTCCATTTCCAAAATGCAATTATATTCCATTTCTTCCTGCAAAATCCTTCTATCTTCTACAAGGAAATAAAAACAAACTTATAACATATGCAAGGCCAATTTATAAAATCATCTTTCATATATATTAGAATTTCTGATAATTTCTGTAGTGTTGTTATAAATGTAATCCAGGCTTCTCAAAGACAAACTAAGTTCTAAATTCATTATTACAGACAATCGGGATAGAATAAGCCAGAGGGACAGGACCACATGCCCCTAGTCCACCCAAGCATTCTGCCTAATTCCTCAACATTAGGAAAAGCCGAAAAGTTATTAAGACCCAAATAAATAACCGAGTGTTATTGTTTTTTCTCTTTCAATAATTTTGACATCATGCAGTGATTGATATGGAGAAGGGGTGGAGCAAGGCAGTATGGGAATGAAATACAAAGTGTACCCAGTAGCGTAGCGTGCCAATGGCTACTATGGCTCGAGCCATGGGCGGCACACATGAAGGGGGCGGCAAATTGAGCGGCGATGACCTTTTTCGGCAAATTGAGCGGCGATGACTTTTGTTGCTTGTCAGTTATAATAGGAGCAGGTTGGGGCGGCATTTTTTCCAGGAGCCATGGGCGGCACGAGACCACGCTATGCCACTGAGTGCACCCTCTAAACTGAATGTCTGGATCAACCTCTGGAAATGGTAGCACATCTGTTAAACTGTCAATAATCCTAACAATATTGTGTCAAACATGTCCATCATGGTCATCAAATACCAGTACAGTGAAACCCGCTTAATTGCATAGGTGCCATGCAAACCTTGCTTATGCGATTAACTGGGCTATGCGAATAGCCGGACGTCTGATAATTAATTGTACGCACAAAACACTGGTTCGGGTTTTATGCTGTTATGCGATTATGAGGGTTATGCAATTAAGCGGTATGCGATTAAGTGGGATCCACTGTACTACACTTTTTATTCAACTGTTCATATTTTCAATACTTTTAGAAGTCGGCATCAATGTCATAAAGTTAAGCGACAAGCCTTCTCACCTTCCTCCTTCTGAAGTCTTTGTCTTTCCTCTACAAGTTCATTGTATTCCTGTCTGCTGCTGATGAAGTACATGTACTTTCTATTTCCCAGAGCCTTGAGAACAGCCTGCAGTGTGTGAACGTAGTTTTGGGTGAACATTGAATCCAGCCCGTCAACAATAACTCCCACGTCTGAATCGTTTCGCTGATAATGAAAATTGACACTGGTCAATCAAACAAATAATCAATATTGAAAATTTAAAAAAATATCATTGAGTGGGATCTAAGGTAAGAAAGAAGAAGGAAGCAATTGTAAGAAAGACTAAGAGCTTGGATGCTCCTTGTTCAGTCACAGGGCAAAGCTGGAGAAACTGCACCGAGGTTGTGATGTGGATTAGTTGCTATGGTGGACTTGATGCTAATATGGATCTTGAAGATTTTTCCAGAGATGAACTTAGTAAACAATTCAGCAAGTTGTGATACAAAGATGGATTGAGGGAGTGATTTGTGTCTTTGCAGTGGAATAGATCATTTACAGTTTTCCAGATTTTTGAGGATTAAAACTGTTGGCTGAAATGAGGTCAGAGTAGCATCCATTTAGTTTTATTAATCAGCAAACAAACGAAAAGAACTGGTAAAGCGAACTCAAAATAATCTGTTTCTCCAGGGATTATATTTAACCATTTCCTATTTTATAGGATCATTCTACATACAAAAAATTAAGTCCTCTTAAACAACATAGCATTGAATATGGAAATATCAAGCCTAGCACTTATAAAGACAAACCAGTAGCTTTTCAGTAAGTATGTCAACAATTATCTCCTCTGGCAGAATTGTAGTCATTGCCTGTTGAGTCACGTCTGCATTTAGAATTTCAAATGTCTTTGGCTCTGGTGTGATTATAGGATTGGGACCCAGTGTAGGATCCTACAGTTACAAAATTTTCCAATGCAACATTAGAATACCAAATCAAACAGAAAATAAATCAAACGGCTTAACATTCAACGAGCCAAGTCTATTTTAAACAATGACCAGTGTTGTAATAAATACTTCACTGAAAGTATTTAAATACTTTTATAAATACTTGGTTCTCAGGTAGTATTTAAATAGTATTTAAATACCCAAATACCAGGGTAAGTATTTAAATACTGGCAAATAAGGTTTAAATACTTTTTTAAATACTTGATAATGTATTTGACACGATTCGCCACAACCGTATTTTTGTGTAAAGTAATGTTAGTTAAAATTATTTCTAACAATGTCAATGTAGACCTATTTAACTGTTCAACTGTCTAAAACCATCAGTAAAGAAAATGTAAAAATGAACAGTCTATAAGAACGTTATAATTATGTGAAAATTGTCATGGTATTTAAATACTTTTAAAACTTAAATTTAAATACTTTCTTAAATACTGGACAAAGTATTTAAATAGTATTTAAATACTTTAAGTATTTAAATACTTTACAACACTGACAATGACGATAAGTTGTCTTGTAAGGCCACATTGTGCCATGTTTCAACATCATCATCATAGTCAGTGTTTTATCCAGACTCCAGGCTTTTTGGGGGAAATTTAGGCCTTTGGGGGGATTGACTTGGCTGGAAAGAAAAAGACACCGTTTAATGCAAAATTTGTGTAAGTACTGAGATTTTTGGAGGGAATGTTGAGGTTGGGGGGGGGAATCTCCCCCTAACAGGCCTGGATAAAACACTGATCATAGTTGTTTTCTGCCAGCTCATTAGCGGCAATAGCTAGACACAAAACTTCTCCATTTATCTTCTTCCGTTGTTAAGGCTCTTTCCATCGATTACTGATCACTGGCATTCATAATGCAAGCAGATAAAAGACATTCAGGCATCAGGAGCTCAAGCATATAACCAATCAGCCAGCCAAAGCGTCGGTATTATTGAAAAATCAAATTGAAGATCAAAGCTCGGCCCATCTTCAAAAACAGACTGAAAAGCCATCTGTTTAGGGAGTCATACCCCCTGTAAAGCGCCCTTGTTTTTGGGTTATGCTATGTTTACGGCGCTATATAAATAGTCCTGCATACAATACAATACAATACAGTATAGCTAATGAACTCCAGCCTACCAACATACGAGTGCTCAAAGCTGATAAAAAAACACAAAATAGCATCAAATGGTGCAAATGAATTTACTAACCGGAGTTATAGAATCGGCAAATGGGGTAAGTGACTGTATCTTTAACAATTGAAAGTCCAATTTGGAGGGCTTAGATGCAGATCGTGCTGTTCTCATATTCTTTTGACTCAGTTTAACTTTTTCAATGCCACTGGCTCTAGAACCTCTCTGATTCGGCTTATTTCCCTCGAGACCACTAACCCGGGAGACGCTCTGATCCAGTTTATTAGTCTTTCGTCGATCCTTGTCCAGACCAACGCTTATGCTGGCCTTCAACGAGGGCTTTCCAGACGACACAGAAATTTTGGAACCGAGTTTACCTAAAACATCGCAGAGATATTGATCGTAATAAGAAATAAAAATTGGATTTTAAGCGATTTAGTAGGATTTCTCCTGCAGCGATTTTTGGAATTATGTGTGAATCATTGCAAAGAGTTATTTTTGGCAACTCTTTATAACTATTTTACACAACAAAGTAAGTCTGGAACATTTTCAAAGAGATACTAATAAATCACAATATCAGTTTTAGTTTCTTAAAGAACATTTGAATTTTACACATCCATACTAAACTCGTCATCATTAAATGAACTGTATTTCAAAGTTTTAGTATTATATTTCTCTTATACACCTGTTGTAAATATAATTCCTATCCAATACACTCGTAGTAACAGCTGTATGGGAACATACAATCATTTAATATACTAGGTCATAACGTTCTTTGAGCATATTTAAGAAGATCAGTTAATATACCTAATTTTGCTTTAGGCATAACAACGTTCTGTTCCATTTCTTTCATCTCTCAGCTTCTCTTTCTTTTTCTCTCTTTAGATTCTCAGTGTAATTAGTGTATGCCTCTAGGCAGAGGTTACGAGCCGTGACAGAGCTAGGAGTGCCACTGCTGTGAATAGCATGACAAATAACTTGGTCAAGTATTATGACCTCAGCTCTGTAGTGGTTTGCAAGAGTACATGCCAAATAGGATTTCCCTGAAACAAAAAAAATGGTGAAGGTAGAATCAGTATCGTCAGTTCGAGAAAATATACAAATACCAACAGAAAGTTCAAAAAAAGTCAACGTAGTTCCCGAGCCTCACGGGCTCATAGGGCAGTGCTGATCTCCGTTGCTACAGCCCTCAGCCAGGCAAGCAATGCCACGGATATGGGGCTAGTGTATCACGTAGCGTACCTGTTTGACTTATCGCAGGGATTTTTTTACCACTGCTTCTCATTTTACCATCGCGAAAAAGGCTGAGTCAACCTTTAGGGCTCCTGCGGGACTCCAACCTGCGATCTCCTGCTCCATCACCCAACGTTGTTACCACTCTGCTAACTTACTGCCCCAATAGAGCATTAGTGCATTTAAAAGGTAACACCAACAGCCACAATTTGAAAATTGAAATCATTGCAAAACAGAGCAGGAAGTAAACAACAGTCCAGTCCCTGACCCATGTCGTCTATCCACAGCGTGTCAGGCCCCCCTTTTGGTGTATGAGAAATACCCACTGTTTCAAACATTTTGAATCAATTTAATTGCAACAATTTAATTTACAGTGGCATAGCCAGTATTCCGGAATGGGAGGGGGGCACTTCAACATTTTACATCTTTTGCCCGAAGTCTTGATGAGCAAAAAAGGTAATCTAAAATGCTTTAAACTCCACTGTCCGGTGCATTCTCCTTGAACAAATACTACCCCACCCCCAACTACTCACTGGTTTTGGACGAATCTCATGACCGCTC
>CM030833.1:27992639-28125139 GCA_018105865.1 Metaphire vulgaris
TAAGATGTCGACTGATATCAATTAATTTGAAAAGCAATAACTCTAAGCAACTTCTTCAGCTATGGGTACTGCTGTTACAAATAGACTGGCTGGCAAATCCTTACAAGACAAAGAAGTCGATTTACCAACCATGGGCATGATATTCTGATCACAGTTTCACTTTAAAGTGACCATAAATGATGCAGACAGCAATATTTCAATGGCACCAAAGATGTTCCTAACTAATTAATTGAATGAAGTAAAACTGCATTTACATAAATGAGTGACCAATTCAATTTAACCAGAATATTTATTTGAAAAAGAAAGAATGAGTTAAATACGATGCAAACAGGAAAACTCCTACTAAACCAATTACAATCCACTAATTATTATTGGTATTAATATTATTCCATGAAATAGCAGCATCTCAGTGATTCTTCTTGGTAGAGTTAAAGACTTTCTTTTGTGAGGAGTCTAGGTAATTGCTTTAAAACTGATTTTAAAATAAATATGTCAATTTCTAGTCTCAGATAAACTGATCAAGAAACAAGATCACAAGGAAAACCAAGTCTTTAAACGATATCAATAATTATATAACAAGATGATAAGATCCATTTACAGAATAACACATCTTCTTTGCTCGTACTCAAACAGAATGCCAAACAGCTATTTTTTACAAAGACGAAAATTTCACAGAAAGCGTTCTTAGCTAGCATAATCAAAATAATTATTTTAAGCTCACCAATAAACCACTATACAAACAATAAATACTGATGAAAACCGTCATGCAAATGCCCCGTATCTTACCTTTTCTTCTTCCAGGTATCGCGTGTCATACTCAAGACAGTAGATTTCCACTGGAAATTTACATGGATTTTTAACAGTAATTTTTAAATACGAAAAGCCGAAAGGAACAATTGGTGGAAACTCAGCCATACAGCTGCTGAATTCAACGTGAGGCACCAGACCTTGACCCCGGCACATGATTGAAACTCTATGGCAGCTATTCGCCAGCCCAAGTATAATACAGCCTTCATACAGCTTCTACAAGCAAAAAATGATATCCTCAGAAAGTGGATTTGTCATCATCATCATCATCCTCCTCCTCCTCCTCCTCCTCATCATCATCATCACAAAAACTTTAGTAGCATACAACACAGCATCTAATATCATTATTCAAGTAGGCTCTGAGTTGATGATTGCTGTTCCACTCAACAAAATGCTTAAATTACCATTTGGCTTTCATACTTTACCTCGACAATACAACTGAAATGTGAAATCTCAGAAAAAGGGTTATATGCATGCCTGTGGACAGCAGGCTGAGCAAATTCTGTTAAACAGTGATTTAATTTTACTCCAAAAATCAATTTACCTCTTCAACAGGTTGAAACTTAACCTGGATGGTATACTTTTCACATGGCAGAAGTGAGCCACATTCTTGGAGCAAAGTAAACACTTTCTGCACACAATTCTGCAAGAGAAGTTCAAACATTACTATTAAACATCTAACAAAAAGTTTGCAACATCTAAGGAAAAAAAAATGAACTAAGTATATTATATAGTTATATTGATATGTGCTTAAGTGCTGTGAAAGTAGCCATCTTAATACTATTTTTTTAGAGTGGAAAAAATAAAAATAAGAGAATAACAAAAAAATCATTTATGCCAAGTGGAACAGCATATGTAATAAAGAGAAGTTATGACATTGTCTAAAAGGGTTAGATCACAAAGATTACCTGCTATGGACAATTAGGCTATTTTAAAAGTTTAAAACATTTAATCCATAAGTTCTAGGTAATCGCTGAATTGCTACAAAAGATACTGTATATGGGAACAACCAAATTGAAACAATGAGCTACATAATCACAAAACTACAGCGTCCACTCACTTTCTTCGTATTCTTCAGTTGAGTCCAATGACATGCAACCGGTTCGTTGTTTTGCAGTTGGATGCTGACAATGCAACACTCACCACATTTAGTCTCACCAAAGTCGATCATGTTGGCCGACATATTTAGAAAGGGAGGATATACACATGCTTTAAGATAGATTGGTATAATGGGTCCACAATCCACCTAAAGCAGGAATTTACAAATAATGATTTATAATGTAATCAAGAAACACAATAATTTTAAACAGAACAAGGCTATGACAGACTGAAAATAAATAATTAAATGCAGTTTCTGCTAAAAATAAATAATTAAATGCAGTTTCTGCTTCATCCTTACTTTACATACATCTGGTACATAAAGACAATTACACTTAAGATTTAAGCAAGTAAACCAAAAGAATTTCTGTGGCAACAGCACAAAAATTTGATGCAGTACACCAGTTTATTAATTATTACTAAATTATTTTCAATGCACAATTCTCAAATCAAAAACCCTGGTCATGTTTGGTTGAAAATATAAGGTTGGATTGGTGGGAAATGAAAGACACTTGTGGTGAGAAGGAAAGTCTAATGCAATGGTGTACAGCCTCTTTCTGCCAAGGGCTACTGGCTGATTTCTTGAAGCTCATGGGATAGAAACAACTATGATTGAATTAGTAGAGTTCTCACACAGGGCAGACCCTCCTAAACCACTTTAAACCTTGTTATTATTATTATTATTATTATTATTATTATTATTATTATTATTATTATTATTATTATTATTATTATTATTATTATTATTATTATTATTATTATTATTATTATTATTATTCATGACAGATAAATGCCAAGAGCTAAGAAAAGTTTGTAATGACAGTCACTAAAATGTGTCAGAATTGTGAAACTGTGGGGTAAGCTTCTTCACAGAAATTTCACAAATTCAGGATGACACCGTTTTCTGAAATAGCCTCCAAAATTTCAGCTAACATGCCCCTCCCCAACCACATAAAATTCTCTTTCCAGCACTTGTGCTTTTCACACTCAAATAAATTCTAATGCACAAAGAAACACATGAAGAGGAAACATTAAAAGGTTTTCAAATTTTCAAATTCAGATTATAAAATTTCAGCCAGTATAGTATACTTCTGCTATGATAACACATATTATTGAAAGCAGTCACAGTTTTTAACTAAAAGTGGGACTCCTAAACCAAAGTTTTACCCGGCTAAATGAACATTTTTCTTAATTTTAAATATTTTAAACATCTTAATCAGGCTTCTACATTTTCAAAAACATCTTTGTTTTCTATCAATAAAATTGGTACGGTGCCACAAAAGCAAACTCCCTGTACTTCTCCGTTATTCTAGTACTTTCTTGCTGTGCAAGCACGCCACAAAATTGTTTAAAAGTAATTGTCGCAAGAGAAAACTATTTGAAAATCTAGAGTGGCAATGCTTTCAAATGCCGACTGCGGCACACCAAATGCGAGGCCTCGTGCTTAAATTTTGACCGCTTTATAACTCAGGTAAAATCTTAACAATACATTATGAACGTACATTCAGACACATATGCCCTTCGATAGCTTCAGGATTTGCAGTATCGGAGCGGGAACAGATCGTGATCGCAACGTCAACGCATTCTTTCGGAGGAAGGGCCGTCACCCGGTCACAGTCGATGCCGAAAATCCAACTTTGGTGGTTTTCAATTGTAAACGAAACTTCCAATTCGCCAGGATTAGTGATGTGCAGCGTCTGCGTTTCAACGGACCCAGGCACGACATAAGCGAAATCGACAAGATATCCAGCCAATAACGGTTGAGAAAAACTGCTCAGAAACATTCAAAAATGCCTCAAAATTAGTTTATTATAGGAAATTTCACATAAATAATCAACAGTGATTACATGTAAAGGTATTGCAAATAGTAATAAAAAGTTACAGATCAAGGTGACCATAAAGTTGGCTGGCAACTAAGTTGACAAACATTTTTAAAGCTGATATTTTAGCGGAAATTTTAGAGCTGATTTTTGCACTCATATGCAATAAAAGCTATTAGGCAAAACCATGCACCACATAACAAACACTAGATAGCACTGAAAGATTAAATCAAATCACACCCTGATTAAGGCTGTTAGTTCAAGTTGGGAATCAATCAGTAATATTTATATTAATGTGTTCAATGCATATTCCGGTATCAAAGTCATGCTAACTCCTTGCCTGCATGGCTAATTTAATGAAAAGCTCCAGGAACATAAATCTCATTAATCATGATTAATCACATTTTGAAATCACAGTCTGAAATCACATTCTGAAAATCAAATATCGACTTGAACAGACAAAGGCAGCTAAACCCAATCAGCAATGGACCCTGGACCACTTGTAACACAGACTTTTGCATTTGCTACTATTGAGACATTCTTTGAGCTGTGGTAACATGGAATTTCTGCTAATAAAGGCTCCTTTCTCAGTCTAATAAAGTATGAGTTAATGGAGTCATACAACATTTAGAAACATGACATAAATAACTGAAAAATAAACGAGACACTAATGCATCGTATAAATGAGAAATTAAAAATTTCTACAAAGCAAAAAAATTAAACAAATAAAGGATTCTAACTAAACAATTACTAACTTCAACTGATTTGTATTTCCGTTTTTCCTTTGTCCACAGCAGCAGGAAGACGCTTTCTCGTTATTTGCACATCCCATGCTTCCATCATCCATTCCTAACTGTTGGTTCTCAGTAAAACGCTTAACCACCAAGTTATCAAGCTCGATTCGAACTTGAAAATCAAATTCATACAAATCAACCTGAATAAAATCAATCAACACAGTATTTATCTTCTAACAAGTTGCTGAAAAGAGCTCTAAACTACAGCACACTCTAAGGTATTTGTAAAGACTACAATAACAAGAATATCAAACATTACTTTCAAAATTATTAAATAATCAAGCGTCCATCTTTTACCTACTAACTGTAACACTGGACAAACACTGAAAAATGAAATCACACAAAGATTCTTTCTGCTTTTAATTTGCATAAACATCCTGTACCAATAAGCAAATTGTTTAATTAGAATTTAGTTAGGAAAAGTAATAATAATGTTCTATTAAATACTTCCACAATATCTAACTGTCCCATTATTACAAGCATTGATTATATTATCGATAATTACAATTACCTGGTAATTCATTTTAATTGATAGTCTGTTAGCTACATGTGTGGTATTTGCTGGGAAGAATAGGGTGGAGGAGTCCACTCCTTATCTAGTGAGGGAAAGGGAGAAATGAGGAAATAGCAGTCTTTCACCACCCAATGGGGTCTGACCCTCAAATACCACCCCACTTGCTAATGTAATTAAAATTCTGAAGCAGTGGCCCTTTATAAATCAAATCATATATTCCATTTATATAAGATGTAATGTAATGTAACAAACTATTTATAAATAAAGATAATTATGACGCTTAGAAAGGCAAATCATACAGAGGAAACAAAGTTGCGGATAAATTCCTCCATGGACGCTCTTTTCGCAAGGGCTGCACAGGTCAAATCTTCGTTACGAAGGAAGGCCTTCACTTGATTTTTAAGAAACTGACAATCTTTGTCTGCCTCTAAGCTTTCCAAGACTTGATTTCGAATGTCACATCTTCTGAAGAGCGTATCTTTTGCCTCGCAGAGCATAGCCTCAAAATCCTCTATGCCAATACCGAGACGAGGGCGGTCGATGCACACGCTCGGATAGACGCTCTCTCCGAAAAACTCGATCGAAACCGGATCGAAATACGCCACCGCAACTATAAAGTTGGAAAAGAAATGCATCGGAGTGCCAGGAAAGTACCTCACGGTCAGCGTGACTTCTGTAGATGGCGGAACACATCCCTGAATAAGAAGAATAAACTCCAACTCAAATAACAATGCTCTCAAATTCAAGACATATTGGTACTAGCTGTGATCCTCTGCAGCTAACTACCTAGACTTTGGCACAGTGCTAATCAGTAGCTGATCCACAAGCTGACAACAATCACGGTAGTGATGGTGGCGGCGGTGATGATGATGAAGATGATGACAAAAATGATGACCATAACGATGATGACAACATTAATGGCAGTGGTAGCGACTAGAGATGCTACAAGATCAACCCTACATCCATCACCGCAAAATAGCTGGCAATTTTGTTAAGATGATCAACGTCTAGCATTGGGTAGGCTTGCAGTATTCAACTTAAAAAGCAAAAACAATTAAACTGAAACTACCACTTGCCAAAATAAGGCCCCTGGATAAATACAAAAAACCATGACACATACATGCAAAAGCAAACTGCTGCAAAGGAGAGAAAATCCGAGGTGGGACTTAAATTGTACACAACAACATACAAGTCACCATTCTAATCTAAGATACAGAACAAGTCTTCCAAAGCATTAACAATTTACAATGATGCTTCCACAATTGACTTTATATAATGTCAATGTCATGTTACAATTCACTGTCTTGCAATACCCTAAAACGTTTGCTCCAAACACTTAAAAAATTCTCTACATCACAAACTATTCAGCTAATACAGCTCGAGGTAACACATTGATAGGTAATGTAATCATGGACACAAGTCTCAAGGTCAGAAAGTAAAATATTTCAGTTGATGGAAATAGAATTTATCAAAACAGTCACATTTTGATTGGAAGCAGCGACAAAAAATGCAAACTCTGTCGCTCTAGAACCGTTTCCATCGGTGTACGGACATGTTATTAATAACTGCCATGTGATTAACTGTTGCGTGATTAAGTGTCACCAAACCATTTCCATCAAACCAGCAGAGGGGTGCATGAATGAACCATTTCTGGAATGACCTGGTCTTTTGCAGATGGATTTGAAGTACCATCAATTGATACCCTTTGGTATTAGAACTGGTGCTATAGAAGAGCATACCGGGTAATTATTATTATTATTATTATTATTTATTATTTCCCATCTTATCCTCAACTCTTCATCATGATTACATTACTCACCTTATGTGGAATGACATCCGGTTGACCAGGATTTTTTGACAAATCCATGTCCGGATCAATCCCAATAACATTAAAATGAAATCCAACGAATCCAGTATTCGTAAGGACTATTTCTGATTCGGCAATTTGATGATAAATCTAGACACAAGCCAACAAAATGTTAATGACATTGTCAAGCTGTATTATTAATCAAAATGCACTGCAACTATTCAGAACAAAACTGTGTCTGCCATGATGTGCAAAAACTTAAAGACTGGACAAAATATATATGCACAAGCAGCAGCCCAACATTAAATGGCGCTAATTATTGTCAGAATAAGTCATTCACAAAACATTTCCCGGGTAACGGAAAAATGATTGATTGATATCAAAAAAAACATTTTGTTAAATGAAACTAAATAGATAATTGATAATAGCTGAAGCAAAAACTTGTTTAAAATCTCATTCGCAAGTGACGTCTGCTAAGTGACTTTGGCCTTTTCATGCTCACAGCACTATAAAAATGACAGTATTATAAAAATAGTCTCGATAACAATAATATAAAATAATTAAATAATAACACAAACCGATAAAAATACATTCAATAATAATACATTTATACAGTAGCATTTCTCAATTTCATAGGCAAACAACATGCACAACATTTGAATTGTAAGTCAAGTATTTACTATGCGGCCAAAGTCGATGTATGGCAAACTGAAGTTGTACTGGACGACTGAGGCCTGTCCTTTCATGCAGACTTCATAAGTTGGTCCTTTTTCAACCTCACACATGGCAACAGCGTCCCTTGCAAGGAACGCATGGCCGTAAAAAGTGAATAACATCTGCATGCTGGTTCCTGGTTCCAGTGACCCAAACAACGGAAATATATCAAATGTCTGAAACAGCAACAGCAAGTAACTAACTACTTCATTGCAAACAGCCAATTAGCAAGTGAAAACAGGTGTCTCAAAAAAATGGTGGCACGTACTTACAATGGAGTACGTGACCCACGAGGCCCACATTTAAAATAGAGAATATGGCCCAGGCTCATCATCGACAGTTCCCAAGTCTTGGAGTGGCTGCATGCACCGATCTTTCAGCCTGCAGACCTTGCTATTCAATATGAAATAAACATGACTTGTAGCGACAAAGTATGCTATTCATTAACGATAAAAGAGAAACAAACGCCCGGATAACTAGCCTCTTCCAATCCGGGCGGTTGAAGTCTTGGATCTGACTGGGCGACCACTGCTGCCAGCGCAGGGTTCATCATTCTCTGAAAACTGTTTTCTGAAATAGTGCTGCCAATCCTTGACTCAATCACGGACTGCAAGAAAACCACCATAGACACATTTGTTCAATATGTGTCGTATGACTGCTAACCTTATGTTGTGAAGCACTCTTGACTTAGGCTTAGGTCTAGTTATAGGGCTATATAAATTGTCAGATAATAATAATAATAATAATAATAATAATAATAATAATAATAATAATAATAATAATAGTCCATAAGCTTCACAACAGAATGGATCGCTAAGAAGGTTTCCAAAGCTCGAATCTAAAACTGTGCTGATCTCATACTGCAAATAAGGTCGCCATAGTCATGGTCCAGGCATTAGGGTGCTTGAATTAATGAGCCAATATTTTCAAGCCAACCATTGAATTAAAATTCAGAACAATAGCTCTCAATGACAAATTTAACTTAATTTTCGCTACTCATATCAACAAAACCAGTCTCAATATGATAACCATTTCCCATTTCACAGCATAAACTATACTATTACTGATTAACGCTGTGGTGAGACTGTGGTGAGATTAACATTTCACCTGACTGCATCAAAACAGTCATTTTAAATCTCACCCTGAAAACTTGAAATTCCCTTAAGAAATTCCTTATGTTAAAACCGACAATGCGGTTAAAACCGACAATGCATAAGAATTTATCGGATGGCTGGGCAACTGCTCATAACGACTGCAAGTGTTATTATCTTCATTGTCATAACTAACTACTGGTACATCTTTTTCTACACTAAAAAGGCATAAATGAGTGCAGAACATAGTAAGAGATAGAGAGAGTGAGTGAGAGAGAGAGAGAGAGAGAGAGAGAGAGAGAGAGAGAGAGAGAGAGAGAGAGAGACATCAAGCACATTTAGCATAAGTGACAAATTCATAGGACATGAATGAAATTTGCAATTTGATATTGTAGTTCTAAATAGGTAATACAATACAATACAATATAAAAGATCACAGATGCTGCAATCAAATACAAACTTCAACTTCATACGGATCGTTTTGAGACAGGCACCACCAACTGACAGACGGTTCAGTGAAAAGACCCTTTGTCGTACTAAAATGACTCTCCGCGTCAACGGACTCTGTGCATTCTGGCGGACACGGGTCGTCTTCTGGCTTGGCGAAAGACCACTTGTAGCAAACAAGCAGCGGACTGTTGTTGGTAACGGTTACGTACTGTGTTGCCTCCGTGTCGTTTATTATACAGCCAAAATCGATCATATTGCACTCAAAGTCAAGATTGGGAAAGTTGACTTCACCATGCAGTGCTATCTCATCCTAGATAAGAAAGAGACGATTCCAAAACATTACGTGTCTTGTGTTATTTAAAAGCAGCTGACTTTCCTCCTCATTAAAAACTAACCTCAAAAAACTATCAGAATAGAAATGATTTGGTGACATTGTATTTAACGCTTCCTAAATGTAACTCTAACTTCTGCTGTCATTCTTGAAGTGGTAACTTCACATGTATGCAATGAACGAACGAATGAACGAAAGAATGAACGAATGAATAGGCAATAGTCCACAAACTTAAGAAAAACAAACTGACCCGGTGTGAATGCTCCCTGTAAACTATATCCAGTACCCCATCAGCTGTACGACAATGCATGTCATCTTTGAAGCATGGATCAAATATAATGGATACTGTAGCAGTTTCACAAACGCACAAGCATAATTCCTGCCAAAGCATAAGTGCAAATATAATATTCAACCAGTAAGACAAAATATCGTTTTGAGAAATCTACAACTGTAACAACAACAACAACAACAACAACAGCCACTACCTGTACATAATTCTACATAGTTTGCACTTCTTTAAAAACTAAAATAAGAAACTCCATGCCCAATCATCAACAAAATTCGTCAGATGCCTATAGAACAAGTCATGGAAATTGTTATAAAACGCCGTGAAGCATATTCTCTGCGATGTTTTAACTCTAAATCATCCTTCAGACTCAGACCTGAACAGTCTTTCACAAAGAAATGAAGCTATGGTGCATAACTACACAATTCAAGAACAGTAAACAACTGCAAAGTATCATTAATAAAAGACATATCATAATCCACAGGAAGAACTTTTATGCACAGCTAAATGAATATGAAAATTAAATTAAATTATTCAAACAGAGGGTGGGACCAAGAAAGAAAAATTGTTTGTACAAGGGTTGTGACCAATTTATGTGTAAAAGGCAGTAACAGTTAAAACAATAAGTGAACTCAAAAGTTATCTGGGAAAATTAGGTTATTTATTGTTGAGAGTTATTGCAGTGATTTTAATACAGGCAAACTTAGTCTCCTAAGTCGCACTTAAAATCACATTATTATTATTATTATTATTATTATTATTATTATTATTATTATTATTATTATTAATTGATTAATTATCGTCCGAACGAACTGCTGAACACATTACAAAGTTACAGATAACTTATTACTACCATGTTTTAAGTCTCTCTTTAAAAGTATTCAAGGTCGTAGAGAGCCGTATTGATGGCGGTAGACAATTCCATGCCGATTATTATTATTGGGAAATGCTTACGGTTCGGAGGCGCATCCTCGGGACCACCAATTAAAGCGGATCCGCCGATTCAATCTTTATTGCGTGGTCAGCCACTCGTGATAGTTCGGATTATTCTGGACCGGCTCCATTCAGGCAACGGAAGGTCAATGTTGCCAGCTTGAAATGGATCCGCTCTATTACAGACAACCAGTGCAGATACTAGCAGCTAGTATGTGATTATTATTGAGGCCTGGCATATCATTAGCAGCGTTCAGGACGGACTGGAGACGGTTACTAGGTATTTCTGTAGTCCAGCGAGAGTTGCATTGCCGTAGTCTAATTATTATTATTATTATTATTATTATTATTATCATCATCATTATTATTATTATTATTATTATTATTATTATTATTATTATTATTATTATTATTATTATTATTATCATCATCATCATCATCATTAAAATTCACAATTGAATGAGAATAGTCATACAATGCCTTACCAGCGTGCAGACTTCACAGTCAACACCACTGCTGATCTGGAATGGATAATTCAACTGTAGAATCAGAGTCAATGGCAAAGTGGACATATTGGTCATCTTGATCTGTTTTTTCTGCTTCACTAGTTCTTCCTTTTTTGTCTAAAATATGAAGAACAACGCCACCGCATCTGATCCAAACAGAGCGATGAACCAACAAGCACCGATACTACAAGCACCAACCAACCAACAACCAAACACTGCCAATTTGTTTAGGGAGACTGCATACCAGCTGAGAAATTGACACCATGCACACAATGTTCCAAACCCAATGATGATGTCAGCAAGGAAAAATGGCTCGATCATTGCAGCGCACAAAAGGAAAGGAGCTTGTACAGATGGCAATGCTACTGATTATGCTGTCTGCTGCTACAACAGTACTAGCAATGAATGTTCTCGTTCATCTTATCATCTCATAATTTAAACTTAAATACATTCAAACGCTGCGAATAAACTCGATCGTCAAGATGATGTGAAATAAACATACACCGTCGATGATGAACTGAAGGGAACATTCAGAGAAGTCGACGAGTGGAACGATAAAAGAGCACGTGACATTCGTGGTGATAATCGGTTTGTGATATTCAGCTGCTTTGCCGACCAATGCGTAGAGGTTGAGCGTTTCTTCGATTACAGCCGGACTGGAAATGCATGCAATGTGGCAAAAGATACAATTCAATTCATCGAATATGAAGATAATCAGAACTAAAAACTCATTATTGTCAGTCAGTCAGTCAGTCAATCTCTTCAATGACACTTTACTAATGCAACTAGCAGTGGATGATATAGCTCGTCGTGAAGAAAACTTGCAATTCAGGTTCATGTATGTGACAATCTGAGGATTGATAACCAATGAGTCAGTGTGTGAAGGAAGTTTGTCCTACAGCCACACATGTTGATTGATGCAAAGTAAAAAGTCTTAAAGCAATATAAGAGAGCATTTATGTAGCACCTTCTTGGATGATTACTCAGAATCACTCACAATAGGATTACAACAAAAAGTAAAGATGTAGGTTTTTAAGTATTTCAGAACAAATGTCATGGAGTCAGTAGTTGCATGTTTTTGCATGGTTGGCGAAATAGAAAGGACACACAGCTGAAATATACAGTGTGCATCCCATCTTTTTTCCAGAATCTAATTGCAAAGAAAACCTTAGAAACAACAGAGGCGAATATTGTCAAAACAGTCAGGAATATCAATCAATCAATCAATCAATCAATCAATCAGTCAATCAGTCAATCACTCAATCAGTCAATCAATCAATCAATCAATCAAAACAGTTACAAAATTGATCAATAATTCTGATTGCCTCTTCTGTTCATGATGATCACAGTGTAAAACAAATTATCACAAATACATACCAGTCATAACATGCACCTATGGTGACCGTAACACTCTCTCCAGGAAAAAGTTCGGACCTCAAAGGTGTCACACGGAATATAGGCACAACTTGGGTACAATCACCCTAAATAAATAGCAGTAAGTCCTAATTATTAGTTAGACATTTCTCCCGAATTCTGACTGATTGGGTGGGCGGAGCTACACCTTGGATCTATTTCACCTGGTATCTTGTATCTTCTTGTTTTAAAATGTTTAACACTAAGATTAACATTTCAAAATTTGCAGTTTTGTTCAACAACTGATAGAGATCTTAGGGAAGTATTTCTGTTATCAAATTCTCTATATTTACTAAGTAATAACAAGCTTTAAATAATGTTCATCCTCATCATCATCATCATCACCACCACCACCACCACCATCATCATCATCATCATCATCAAAGTTGCTTTCTGCAAGATCATTAACGGCAAGAGCTAAACATGAAAATTTCTCCATTTATCTTTTCCCGTTGTTAGTCTCTTTACATCAAAATATTATCATAAGAAACTGAAATGCCAACAAAAAAACGGAACAGACCACTTTCTGTCCGTGCTTCTGCCAGTAGGTTGACCGAGAAAACAACGGGTATCCAACGGTCTGCCAGTAAATGCTCTGAAAGCGACGACCCCGGTTGGTTACAGTAAATTTCCGTTCAGTATATTGGCCACTGAAACATGGCCCCAACTGAATACAGTGACACATTGAAGGACATGTAACTATGGTCGATCCGCACCCACACCCCGTTAACGTCACCTTGTGAGACACACCGTCCTCAACAGCAATCAGCAGATGATCTGTAAATCTATAATTTAAAAAGAAGCATGGAAGGAAATTCTCATTTTCATGGTCTGTACAAGATCATCAGTTACTCAATTACAAACAGAAACAATGTCAACTTTAACCCCTTAACTGTGGATCCCGGATATATCCGTCCATTTTACATTGAGTTACAGTTAAATACACGGTTAAGGGGTTAAATTAATTAACCCCTTAACCATGTATTTACATTTTAAGGGGTTAAATTAATTAGCCCATTAACCATGTATTTAACTGCAACTCAATGTAAAATGGATGGATATATCCGGGATCCCCAGTTAAGGGGTTAAGCATTCACATTATTTAGACACAACACTCTAGCACCTTATTATTGTCATTGTAAACTAATGCTAGAGGGATATTCTGCAAAATTTGGTCATCAAGAAGGTACTGATATATGGAATTTGATTATTAAGTTACATAACTGAGCATGATCATTGTTACATTGTTACATTGTTACATTACATTACGGCTGCACAATGATGCAGGACAATCATATGTTGTTAGTAATTCTCTAACAAAGACAGACATCCAAAGAATTACTATTACAACATCATAGAGGTGGAAGAATTAAGAACGAATTAATTTTGAGGTTCAGAAATTCATTCTTGAAATCAAATTTTCGGTCTCCATTGAAGGCAAGATTGCTGCTTTCGACGAGTTATCAAAGAAGATGAAAGCACTGCTCTGTTACTGGACAAGTTTCGCTTTAAAGTAAGAAAGTTACTACACCGTAGCATTCACATTTTCATGGGGTTAATCAATTAAATTAAGCATTCACATTGTTTAGACACAGTATTTATTGTAATGTCTTTTGTTTGCTTCAAATTTGCTCTACAACTTCCTCACCGCAACGAGTCGTCAAAACAAGCAGCAATAGTCAGTTCACAGGATGAATCCGGTTCAATTTCTCCTTCTTCTGCATCCAAGGTCCATACAGAATCATCTCGCCTCTACATATACATGACACAGACTCACAACTCTGCAATATATGCCATTTAACTAGCACTGGCAATTAAATACTTTTCTAGTTCTATCAATCTGCCAAGGTTGAATAGCAATCTAGTACTATTGGCAAACTTGCATTACCTGCAAACTACTTAAAACTGTTAACATGGTCCCACAGAACCGAGACGTGGACATTTTCTTATTTGTTTTATTTTCTGTTCGTCAACTTATGAATACAGACGTTCCTGTAAATAGTTAGTCTTGTTTATGTATATAAGTGTGGCAGAGTGGCATCATTGTAGGATTTCTAATATACAAATTGAGGATAGCGGTTTCTGGCTGCCATCCTTGTCATCACAATTGTTGTTGTCGTCGTCGTCGTCATCATCATCATCATCATCATCATCATCATCATCATCATCATCATCATCATCATCATCATCATCATCAACATCATCATCATCATCAGCAGCATATTTACAATTATTTGTGGTAGATAAATGTATTTACTGACACTGGCTGTAACTCACCAGAGCTGCATAAAACTTGAGAGGAATTGGTGACTCATTTGACAGCAGAAGTGTCTTGCAAACACTTGTCAGAACCGGAATCTTCTTCCAGTTCAGACATTCGGGCTTCACTACCAGCACCGGACCCTCGCCAAAACAGAACACCCTATACTGCAATAGCAACAGCATGCAAATCAACCAATGAACTCCTATAACAGAAGTCAAATGTTCTTGAGCACTAAAGAGAATGCACATTTTTTGGCTAAAAACTTGAGGCAGATACTAGCGCAAGGTGTTCTTCTACCTAAGCCACAAGGGTATATTCCAGTAACTGTATTTCAAAAATGTATGCACAAGATAACAGTAACAGTAACAGTGTAACAGTTGTAACAGTGTTCTGTTTTGTAACTGTTCGAAACAAGAAACTTGTCCCAATTTGATTCTTAACTCTGATCCAAAACTGCATAAACAGATAATGAGAAAAATCTAATTAAATGGTTGAAACAGGAATATCTCTATGATTCAAGAGAACACACTTGCAACAGCGCGTAATTTACCACGTAATACAACAGATCTCAAATGTTGCAAATTGAATCTTGTTGCTCAGTATATAATACTGTATATTTCAGTGACAAAATAGTATCAATAATTTGAATGAAGAAAAAGGTCCAACATACTAGAAGGGGAGCAGTAAGGCCGTCAATAACAACAGTTATGGTGACTTCACAATGCTCCAATTGCTTTGGAAAAACTGTCAAATGTACAGTCTCCAAACAGTTAGCAAGAATAATGCCCTGTCAACGGCAAAATAATAATTAAACAATTATAATTATCCTATATAAAATTTACTGCTGTAAAATGGAAACTTCAACAAAAGACTGAAACTATCAGAGACTCCAAAACAATGGCTCTGAATGAGAGACAAACTCTGAACATCGTGCAAACAACTCACAACAGTGCAGTACAAAGACAAGGTTTAAAAGTAATGACATACATTTAAAAAATAATAATTAAATGAGCATGAGTTATAAAGCAAGCTTGACTATTGTCATGCACTGTCATATCTATACCAATACACCAGCATAAGCGCTAAGCATTTGATGATAAACTTTTTTAAAATGAAAAACTAAACTGATTTTCATCTCCTAATCATCAATTTCATGGATAAGTCATGAATAAATCAAACCTCTGCACAATTCAAACTGCACAGAAACTCACTGATAAACTCAAATATTCCAAAGAACACAGCAGGAAAGCTGGGGTTTGTAAATTCACATAATAACCCACAAGATAAGGTATATGAGCAGACATACCTCAGGCTGATTGATTAAATACACAATTTGAGCATCTTCTGAACACTCCTGTGACAAAACGGTGTATTTAACCGGAACATTTGATTTATTTTCAATATGGATTGTTGGCTGATAAGGATAACGAAGAAAGCATCTGCCAAGGTCCATACATGATGGCACAAGATCAACATCTGGTGATAAACACCTAAAATTTGCACAAACACATTGAAAATTAAGGCAAGGTTCTGACTTCAAGCCATTATATATCATCACAAGGTTATTTCACACATGGTGCCCCATACAGAAACAGCTTCCAGCAAGTGATAATCCAGTGACCAGCCTGAAAGACTGCAAAATCCCTCCCGTTACATTCGTACAATCTGCCGATTCTATCAGCATCTCAAGATAATCCACTACATAATGATTTTAAAACATGATTAGATGACTAAAATGATTACTGCATTGCAAATCTGGCTCTCACAAACAAGCTACCAACAGATCTATGAACAAATGCATTGTCATGCTAAAGAAGTTGAGAATACTTAGTGAAAAATGAGAAAAAAACTATTAAAATGATCAGTCTAGCTGCTTCAAACTTCTTTGGCGCTTATCTGACTAACTGTGAAAGCATTTAAAAATAGATTTCTCACTCATGTGACAATTGTGACGTACCTCGCATTAAGAGGCAGTGTAGCAACTGCCATATCCACGTCAATGACATCAACAGTTAAGAGATTCATATAATTCGTCACCGTGTTCGAACAAAGCTCGATGTTAATTTCAACACAGCTCTTGGCCTGTAGTACGCCCTCTGCAGGGCAAATGTTAAACTCTCTTGGCTCCAGCACCTGATGCTCCGATCCCTCCGATCTCTCGTTGTCTGTCTCAGACATGTCGGAGGGGGCAGAGGCAGGAGTCTGTTTAAGAAATTCCGTGCCCCCGCAGTCCAAGCAACAAGCAGCAGGCATCCTAATTCCACTGGCTCCGCAACCCAAGCAACAACCAACAGGGCCTGGTGGAGATTCTTTGCAAAGGGTGTCAGATTTTCTGTCACTTGTTTCTCTTTGGGCACTTGGGGGAAACTCGCACCGTCTATCGGTCATTTCTACGCCCGTTGCTAAGCACGGGCCGGGGCGGCACTCGGGATCCGCGATGCACGATTTCTTGCTGCACCTTCTTCCACTTCTCAAAGAACCCGTTTTGCAAGAATTCGAGTCGCGTTTTTGCCTGCACATGCAGCCTGATTTGCATTCGGAACTGACCGGCTTCCGCTGAAATGTATTGTCCAGACATCTTGGCTTCTCGCCACAAAACGAAGAGCAGTTCTGATTCAAATTCACGTCCACGCAAGGCGAGCACGTACTTCCTTTGCCCTGGTCGGAATTATTATTACAATCAGAGAGTATTTGTTCTCCACAGTCTCCCAAATTATCACTGCTAGAAGAGATTTCTTGAGAGCCTTTGAAGCCGTTTTCCATGATTTCCATCTTACGTGCGTAAGCTGGATCAACCTTTCTCCTGTACAGCTCATCATGACAGATAGGCTCCTGGCTTCCATCGCCTGGAATGTAAATCTTAAATTTCACCGGAACATCGGATTCGTTTGACAGAAAACAACACTCTGCTGAGGTAAAACCTGTAAATGAAATTGAACCAGTCTTGTCAACAAAACTTTAACCCCCTAACTGGGCAACTATTTGTAACTCAATGTAAAATGGACGAGCGTTACTCAGGGCACCCAGTTAAGGGGTTAAGCAAATTCAATCGAATATGCAACAATATTGCAGTGAAATACAATTATATTTTGATTGTTGAGACAGACAAATGAGGTGTAATTTTGCATCATAAAACAGAGAAAGAGCTACTAAAAAACACTATGCAATAGCAAAACCATTAAAAACTAAAATGATCAACTCTACAGTGCAGCATGCTATAATAAAAATTAATTCTTTCAATGTCCTACAATTAATTCACTGATATGAATCTGATTTTGTACATTTTCAAAACATACCCAGTTCATTAAACGTGTAAAATGCTAGTGAAAAGTAAGATCCCCTTAGATTGCCCCCCGCCGTTTCTGATTAAACTTTTCGGCCTGACCTGGCTTTAATTCAATTTGGATTTGATGCGTCGTTTGGATGATGTCCTGGGCATTATGATAGTGGCGCCATAGAAGTTTATTGATTTACTGATTGTTTTACTTGTAACTTGGATAAGCCATTGCCTTAACATTATTCAAAATCTAAGAATGAAGAATTCAGAAATGTTCAGTATGGCGAGTCAGTGAAGAAAGTTGTAGAAAAATGTTGCATACTTACTACCGTGTGACTGCAGCCCCTACTTAGGTCAGAGTTTTGCATGCGGCATATCCTTCAACAGTACTTCTACATTAAAAAGTCCCACTAACAGCAAAACTCTGTATAATAAGAATTCAGTAAAAATGCCTCGGACTTCAATTTTTTACTAAATTGTACGTCCTTTGAAACATTATTGCCTCTATTACTAACCATATGCTACTTCACCAAATCTGAGCTGTGAAGTTGTAAATCGCAGAATAGGACAGATCACCGAACCACTGTAAATAATAACGGCAATGTCATCAACTCAATATCCGGTTTTTGGCAACATATTTAAAGCGAAAATTATAGACAAAACAACTGAAGCCATAGTCACAAAATCCCCTTCAACTTTAGTTCCTTATTCTATTCTTATAGAATACAAGTAATCAGGATTATCATCTCATAAATAAAGCCTACAATTAGCAAGATAATATACTCTTGAAAAATAACTCATTCAAAATTCTACTGAGTATTCTATAGAGACATATATACTTCAATGCATCTAGCTCTAAAAAATTCCAATGTTAAATTGATCATCAGTCTGATGGGTACATAACACATTCTAATGTGCATAAACTGATAAAACAGCAAACGATTACAAACATGATAAATTAGTATTTTGCATTATTTAACAATGATAACTTATTTTAGACAGGTATTTAATAGCTCTGCCAATGCTGTCTGATCATACATCTGCACTTTTGTAAGAGTTCAGCAAAAAAAGGTAGACAAATTATATTAAGGACAAAGATCAGCCTCTTCAACCAACATACAGGGTGGTGCAAAAAAACCGGACTATATTAAATGCAAACCTAAATGTGACTAGTCTGGTTTTTGTGCCACCCTGTATCACTGTACCTGAACGTCAGCTTCAGTTTTTCATTTGAACCACCGATTTCCAAGATAAACTGCTCCTCAAAGTTTCCCACGATTCTGCACCGGAACGACACTGAAATTGCCTGAAAGTTTTCAGCCTCGATACGGCCCTGTCTAGGCTGGAACTCGAAGCACCTCGCAAATTTTGTTTTAGACGGCAGAAACTGAAACGAAGCGCCGATGAAACCCTTGTTGGCAAGGATCACGTCGTACGAATGCTCCGATCCGACAAAAATGTTTCCCATCTCCAGGTAATCGTACGAGAACTTAAGCAACGGACCAATACCGTTACCACAGAGACTCAAAGGAAGGCGAGATCCACGCCCTGTTACGTCGCAGAACGCAACGGTTTCGTACGTCTTAACTGCTGCTGGGTGGAAGATAATCGAAAAGTCCTGTGAACATTTTGGCCAGATGTCACCCTCAGAAGGATGAATAGAAAAAGTTCCATCAACGTATGACACGACTTCTTCCAAGCAATTCTAGAGAATAATAAAATATTTAAACTTCAATTCAATTTGCACAAGACTAGTTTAACTCTGGTGTGCAATGAAAGCTTTATATCAGATAATTTAGTTTTCCAGTAATAAAATTCTATAAATAAGTATGTAAACAAGAAATTGCTAAAATGAAAAAGGGAGGTTATACATTTTTCATGAGCCAGACGACAGTGAAATTCACTGACAAGCACAAAAACATTCACACACACACACACACACACACACACACTCACTCACACACACACTCACTCACACACACACACATGCACAACATTTTGCTACCATTGATGAATCAACAGAGGGCAGAAGAGCGGCAACCTTGCGATAATCTCCAACAGCGCGTTTTTTTATTGCACGGCTTTCTGTAAGACCAATATTACCAACGTCCAATGACTGAGCTATTTCTCTCCACAGTTCATCATCTGTCCCAGAGCAGCAGTTTCTAAATTAAAACCACAACCACACACATGCATTTAAAATTTCTGTGGAATCTGATGCTTCAGCGATACAGAAGTTTATCCCAAAATAACAAAACTATGCTGAAGCATTTTGAGAAGGGTATATTCATTAAAGCAACTATGATAATGGTGATGATGATATATTCATCAATACAATCAATGAATGGCTTTTGAATTCAACAAAAAATTACAATGATACGTGTATATATTATTTGAATCAACTATACATCGGTATTTAATACTGACTATTAAATTATGGAAACTGAACAAGTCAAAATAAATTCATTTTTGCTAACGTATCTACTTGCATCCAAGCATTAGCATACAATAAACAAACACGTTAATAACTTCGGAATCGCTTACTTCTGTTTATCTTGCTTTTCCTCTTCTTCAGTGGCAAATTTTGACCAAGAGAAATGAACAATAACTGAACTCCGATTTGTTATAGTAACCGTCTCGGGTCTAGTCATTGTCACGTAAGTGTCCTCAAAGTTAACTGAAGGCTGGTTCAGTTTTACAAATCCGTCTTCAGCTAATCCAACGAGACTAATACAGATAACTTCGCCTACAATTTAAACAGAAGAGATCTACTCTGAAAGTGATATTAAGGCAAAATCTGCAAAAGCAAATGACTAAAATAAACCAGTTTGCATTCCAGAAGATAAACACTAAAAACAGCTAAATACATTTTAAAGTAGCACATCTATTCAGACTACATTTTTCTTATTCAAAACTCATAAGACAAGTAAGATGATTCCATAAATATGATATGAAATTAATGTCAGGCTAATCAATGCAACACTATCAAAATAATCTTTTATATGCAATACACGTCATATATACCGGTATCGTATCGTAGTTCCAGACTGCCATTATGGCAACCCGAAGTTAAAGGAAAGAACGTCACATGTATTTGCATACAACTATTTATTTCCAGCTCTCCGTTAACTGGCTCCACATGGAAAGGCCTACAGAAAAACTCGCATAATAGCATTCTAAGCCATCTACCATAGCAGGGAGCATAGAGCTGTATTATTCATCATATATATTCTCATAAATTTGTAGTCATATTACAGGCTTGCTTACTAAAGTAGCATGTGCTATATGAGTAAAATAGAGTATTTCAATACATGAGTCAATAATAATTAATTAAAAACACCTAACTGCATTGTTGAATTCAAGGCAACAGTTAAACAATTCGTTCACAAAACAGATCCACAATGAATTCATACCTTAACCCTTTTCCTGTCGAAGGGTTCCAAAACCTAGCTTTTTTACATGACCCTTTGGGCCGAAAGACCACACATATAAAAAATGTCTGGCAGTCCAGAACGTGACAATGACATTTAAGCATACTACCTTAGAATAGACGATTCTGTGTTGTAATTTCACTTTACCTATGCCAGTATGGGGGAAGGGTTGCCATAGTAATGAAAGGGCTAAGATTTTTAAAAGGATCTAAAATAAATTTTAAAATTAATAATATCTCAAACATATTCATTAAAACAAAGTCCAGTTTTTACAACAACAACAAAAATTCACACAAAAATCCATTCTTGAATTGAACCTGACATTAAAACCCCTGCAGCGCATTCAATACTACTAAAATTAACACTTTATCCCGGCAGAAACAGACAATTTTGAAAAATTTACTAATGTGAAATAGTTCCATTGTATCTCTTTGAACAATGAATTTCCTACTTTTCAGTCGAGAAAGTGAATCGAGCAACTCTGGTCCCAATGTTGCGAGCAAGTATTGTCTTAGTGTTCGAATACTTCAAAACACTATCCGAGAAACAAATTTCATCCGGAACGTCAAGAACAGCCCTCGGTCCGATCGCTTGAACAGGAATGCGAACCTCCGTACAGCCAGCGGTGATTGTCAACACACACATGTAATCCTGCAATGAAAATCTAGGGACAATGTATCATTCTGTGTCTACATGTTATAAAAATAATTACAAAATCAAAGCAATACAACAAAAAGAGTCAAAATGCATGTTTTCGTTACCTTTGAATGATGAAATATGTCACCACGCTAGACGCAAAGTAATCCATTACAAATTGGTTTTGCATTTTTACACATGTGCAATGGAAACCCCTTTAAATCCAAACTAAACATTTCTCCTATGGCGGCCAAATTGCTATAAATTTGCCAGACAATGTAAATGGATACACATTACACCAGGTATTAAGTTATAAGAATGTTATCTTTGCTGCTAATTGAAAATACCTACTGTAATTTATTCATAGGGTCATTAAAAGCAGATGCTAGAAAAAGACAATTATAGTCAGAAATTGACATGAAAAAGTTTCTTGTGAAAAAAAAATAATGCGCATATTACAAAACCAAATTGCTCTTATCATGAACACAATATGCACAAGTGTTTTCTTTGTTACAATACATTACATTACTTTACATTACATTACAAGTGTTGCAGAGCCATGCCAGTGCTTACCGTATTATCTCGGGTATAAGACGCACCTATGAATAATACGCACCCTTAGTTTCTATAGTTATCATAATGTAAAAATGTTAATACCTATGGTATGTATAATACACACCCAGAATTTCCTATGAGAATCTCTATTAATTATCCTGGATAATCACAATTGGCAGTTTACTTTGGATGTGATATAAGTCACAACATGCCTTGCTAAAAATAAGCACTGTAATGTAAAAAGCAGTGACCAGTGACTAGCATATATGACAGATGATACAAGAATAGGGAGAAGTGGAATCAATGTAAATGAAACCGGACCTGCCAAAAAAATGGGCAAAGCATCAAATGATGACAATATACAGTAGATTGAAAATAATTCAACAACTTTACAAAATGTTGGTTTCTAAAACTTGGAGAGTCATTTGTAAGAAATATGCAATATTAAATATTTTACCAGTTTGGCACTTGGTCTAAACTCCACGGTTATCAGCGTGATGGTTCCAGGTACCGTGCGAGACACGCCTGTCGATGGCTTAATAAGCTCAAAGTATTCAGATTTCTCCAACGCAAAAAATATCTTGTGTGGAACCTAAGATGAAAAACATTACATATCCAAATATCAATAATCAAGTCAGTCACTTAGACCATTTATTGTCAAGCACGTGACAGGCAACAAGTAAGAATGGAATTCTTTGGTCATGCACAAGACATGACCAAGAATTCTCAATGAGTAAAACACATCATAGTATCTTGCAGTAAGTAAGGCTTCAACCAGCAAACACTGCCAGAAGAGAAACAAATTCACAAACCATACAATATAAAAAAAACAAAAAAATTCTTGTAAATCTCATAAAATATCAACTGGTAAGTAAACAGACATAAAATTTATATTATTATTATAGTCAAGTAACCATTTAGTCCTAAAAAGTAATAAAAAACTGACAACCACGCCAACAAATATCGATACAACTCTGGAAGCATTATTTAAGAGCCTTCTCCCTTCCCCACCCCCAAAAAATTAGAAAAATAAAATAATACAAACTTCTGCAGAAAATGTTAAAATTCAAAATTAACAAATATGTAATTCATTTTTATGTAATATATATATGTAACAAATATGTAATTCTGTAACTCATTAGAAATCAAAGCAGAAGCCATTTCTGCTTGTATTTTGTTCATCGCAACCTAAAATGCAAGTCAAGTTAAACTGCACATGACAGTCTGCATAAGGAAATAGCTACAGGCAATAATCACAAGCATGACTGCAGAAACAAAGCTTACTGTATCTATATTCTGCACTGTCATGCTTGCTCTGTAATTTTCCGCTGGCTCAAAATTTCGGAAAATAATTTTCGACAAACTGAGAGAGAATGGAGTTCCAAATCCGCCAATCTAAGGAAAAAACATAGATTTAAAGGCAAATTCTACAAACCTACTAAAATCTGTGGAATCAACCACCACTGATAGCTCAATTCTTAAAAAATTCATAAACTTTTCTTTCAAATAAGACTTGCATATTTTCAGCATAAATACCAACCTTTCCAGGTTATAAAGACTATAAGTTGCAAGTGAAAAAATATTCATAACACAATACTACCACAAGTCTGTGAACATTCAGTGGCATTACCTTATTGCCATAGGCCTTGTCAACAACTTTTGACTTGCAGTCTGCAGCCCAAATTTCAGCCAAATATTCTGAAGGCTTCAAACACCACATACATACGGATATAAATCAGCACCAAACTGTTCTTGAAAAATTCCACATTCTAGTACCACACAAACTTAAGCAACAAATGGTAAACTAACTGACAAATAACTGTCTGTTAGCAATAGTCTCTTTCTTATTAAGCAACTACTAAATCAGAGTAATTCTGAGTAGATAAGTATGAGATGCTATACAAGCAGTGTCTTATCCAGACTCCAGGCCTTTGGAGGGGAAATTGAGGCTTTCGGGGAGAAAATCGACTTGGTTGGAGGGAAAAGACACAGTTCAATGCAAATTTGTGTAAGTGCTGGGATTTTTGGGGGAGAATTTTGAGGTGTTTGGGGGAAAATCTCCCCTCCTAACAGGCCTGTATAAAAAACACTGTATAAAGTCTCACCAATGCTACTATGCATACATTTTGAAAGGCACATCAATCTGCAAAAGTCTAAACTGATGAAGATGCAATTTGGCTGATTTATGTTCAATGCTGAATTTCAATCACTGCATAGCCTAACAGGCAATTCAAAAAGAGAAATCTGCACTATTGAATAATAGTACTAAATGATAGTACTATGCAGAGATTTTATGCAGAGATTTTATGTCATTCAAACAACAAATGATTCGCAGACGTAGACAAAGTCATCAATGCCTCAGGAAACAAACCGTGTGTGTGAGTGTATGTGCATGCACACGTATGTGTGTATGTGTGTGTAGGCCTTAATAACCATTCCTCAGAGCATTACCTCATTCTGGTTATATGAATATTGTGCTTTTGTGACTTTGTCTCCCAGATATAAAAGCAGAAATTAAGTCAGCTGAACTGATGGTATTCTACACTAGAGTAGGGTCCATTCTTGACAAAGAAAAAAAATCTTTTCAAGATCTGACTTGATCTCCTAATCTTCTGGTTTCTACTGCAAAATATCTTGCACTGAAACATGAACAATGCATTAAGTTTCCTGATTCTGTATCCTTGTTACGAAAGCAGAAATTAATAGCTAATCATTTTAACAAGTGATCCGAACCAAACCCCAGCTCCATCATAGCCCTGATACTATACAACCTTTGACGTGACCTGGTTATCACTTGTAATTTTCAGGGCCGGAGCGACCCACTCCGCGAGCTCCGCGAGGCAGGGGGGCGCACGCTTTTCAGGGGCGCCAAATTTTCGAAGTGATCAATTATTGTGATGACGCTCTGTTAAGTCTCTAGCACAAATGATCAGCTACTTCAACCTACTATACTGTTCTTTACATAGAATTGAACTATAATACATACATTATTACAAGACGAGCAGAAGGCTTACGAATTTTTATGAACCGGCGCCTAGTTAGGCTATTTGTCACACGTGACCTGACTGCTTTTATGAATATTCATTTTACTCGCGTAGCACGGGTTAACGGTTAGAATATTGTGTTCAAATTCATGTAATCCTTGATTACTTGGTATATTAAATCGAGACGAACACGTGGCATTTGTGCTCCTTTTGTTTTGACAGTTTTGCCATCCGAAACCGCCGTCCACGCCGTACCCTGGACGTTTAGGTTAACTTAAATAAAGACGATGGCTAGATTTTGACCGTTCACTCGAATGCAAGATATGATTGCATTGATTCAATTTGATCGCCAGATGGGAGAGAGAGAGATATTATCTCAGTAGTAATTACTAATTGTGTGAATTTACTGTGATTAAGTAAACGAATTCAATTACATTATGTAATAAGGTTACATAGTTTTTTTCTAGACATATAAAGAAATATTCAGAGTAGGGAGGACGGGGTATTTTCGGCCAGCGGAGAATTTCGGCCATGTCCATTCTGCGCCATCAATCGACAAGAGTGCAAAAAATAAATTACTGATACCTCTCTTTAGGCCTATTAGAGTAATCATTTCTAAATTGCGATTATTAATATGGATTCCAAAAGGAAACTCTGGTGCAGCAAATCGAAAGCGAAAGACAGCTACTGTTGAAATTGCCTGGATCTGGAGGTCCTCTTAACAGATGATTAAAAAGATGTAACGGGATTAGAATTATTTTAGGAAATCTCATCATTTAGAGTTTTATTTAAATCAGAGTCTAATCAGTATCTTAATCTACGTGAAACTCTAAAGTTTAGTCATTTAAACCATCTCACTTTTCCCCAACATGACCATTGCTTACACTTCCTGTCAGTGTGGTCAGTGGAAAACCGATTATTTTCCAGATTAAAATTAATAAGAATCTATTTGAGATCAACTATCGCTCATGAAAGACTTTTGGGCCAGGCCCTAGTTGCATTAGAAAATGATGTAGGGCCTATGTTCTAATGTAATTTGGACATACTGTAACTGAACTAAAAGAGAGATTTGCTAACATGAAAACCAGTAAAGCACAGTTGATGTAGTAGCTACATTTTTTCTCTGTAAGATAAAGGTATTGTATTATTATTATTATTATTATTATTATTATTATTATTATTATTATTATTATTATTATTATTATTATTATTATTATTATTATTATTATTATTATATTGTATTATAAACGAAGAAGTCCGTTATGTGTGCAGATCGTTTAGAAGATTGTTTATATTGAATTCCATATTGCCAATAGATTTATGAAGTCAAGGTGTATCCGCGAGGAAACAGCCTGTCACTGCCGGGGGCGCCAAATACGAAGTTGCAGGGGGGCGCCCGATTGGCTAGCTCCGGCCCTGGTAATTTTAATCCCAATACAGCATTTAAAGAGGTAATAATAAAACTTTTGACCAACCTTGAACTGTCTTTTAAGTAAGTAACTTCTGCATTTAAATTCACTCTCAGGAGTGGCACTTTTTGCCTTATTACATTGATCAATTGGTTTACACTGATCAACTGGTTTACTCTGATTAACTGGTTCCATTGAAGATACTAAAGTAACAGCAATCAATATGAAACAGCAATCTTAAACTTAAACTTAGCATGATTTAAAGTGGCTTAGGAGGGATTACTGCTTGTGTGAAAGCCACTAGGGGCACTAACGGGGCTTGAACCTGCTCCGTCTGCCTGACGCTCCAGCACGTAACCCACTCTCCCATCTTCCGCCCCCAAATCACGTGAATGCAGCTCTAACTCAGATTAACTTTAGGGCCTAAAAGGTCTCAAGTTATTCACCAATAAAACTGAAATTCAGTCATCAAATTCATTATCTCAAATTGCACATAGCCACACATGTGTTAAAAACCACTATCAGTTATTAAATAAACATTTTACAATAGGCGATTATTATAAAACTGTCAAGCAGTTGACAAACGCTACGATTAAAATCCATTTTCCATAAAATTATTCGAGTTATCCTTTAAAAACTAAATTTAAAAGCACAATCAGACTTAGGGCCTAGGCCTACCTGTCAAATTAACACAAAGCAATCATCGACTGAATAATATAGCATACGTATATTTGTAAATATCGCAGCTAAAAAGTCAACGAATGCAAATAATCGACCGGTTTAATCAAAATTTGTTAGAATTATTTAATAACAGAGATAAAAATAACGGCTTCCCTTTAAATTCCGTCGAACGCCATCAGCGAATGTGACATCAACAACGATCTAAGCGCTTCCAAGTAAGTATGAAATTCGCACACAAGATTAGCGCTACTTAGAACAGAATTTAATCCGACAATACCGGCTTATTTCTCCAATCCTCTATAGGTATCACTTCGAAAATTGAACATCTACAGATTGTATCTCAAAGCTCGCACGGGAATCGACCGATGGCCATGGTATATAATAGTATAATATAATCCCCAGAACCCACATGCTCTAGAATTCATTACCAGCATCATTAATTTCCCTATAACCAGTACACTACTATCATTTAGATCTAGTCTTAAGAGGTGACTGTGTCTGGCTTGGCCTATTGCCTTTAGGCAGTGCACCCTCCAATCCGACTGACCATTCCGGTCTGACTGACCTGGTTATAATTCCCAATGGATTTGGTGCATCAATAGCCGGATGCCCTACAATAATGTGAGTTTAAGTGGTTTAGGAGGCTAAGCAAGCCTAGGCATTATTACAGTGGCCCCACAGAAGTGTGTTGATCAGTGTTTTATACATGCCTGTTAAGAGGGGAGATCCCCCCAAAACACTCAATCCCCTCCCCCCCCAAATCCCAGCACTTACACAAATTTTGCATTGAGCTGTGTCTTTTCCCCTCCAACCAAGTCGACCCCCTCAAAAAGCCTCAATCCCCCACCCCAAAGGCCTGGAGTCTGGATAAAACACTGGTGTTGATTGTTAACAATTTTACTATTTTATAGCATCATTTACAGTATAATAACCATTGCCATCAATTGATGAATATCATATTCTAAATCCTGACCTTAAAAGACCAGGTCAATCCAGATATAAATCAGTGTGAGACAGCAGTACACAGATATTAAAGTGTTTTAGATGACAACCTTTTTTGATCGTCAAGACTTTTGGGCCAAAAAATGGCAAAGTGTTCCCCCTATTCTGGAATCCTGGATAGGCCACTGCTATCTATGGAAATATTCATGAGGCTTTTAAATCAATCAATCGGTTTATTAGTATCAAAATCAAGACCAACAAATGAAAACTACGGAAAGTTTAAAAAATCAAATAAAAATGCAGTTTCATTTATATCAAAGATAGGAAATTCTGATAAACACAATATTTCATTTGCAGTCAAAGATTAGAGCTTGACAACATAACTGTCAAATAATTAAAAATTGAAATTCATGAAACATGTGACCATAGTTTATTCAATTTAACTATGTTCAAAATCAATGCCCAGATGTACATAATAGACTATGAACAGCATACACATAAACAAAAGTAAGAAACAATTTGAAACTTTCTGAAAACAGTTCATCTATAAAATTCATTTTTAGCTCTGAACTGGCCACACTAATTACACTGCTGCAGATTGCCCTAACAGCCATCATAAAAGCCGGCTAATTTATATAGCATACATCTCATTCGCTCAGTCTAAATACCGTTGCAGTCTGACAAATTTAAAATTGTTGATGTTTCCATGTTCTAAAATTATAAAGGAAATGTAAATTTTGGCATTTTAACTAAAGCCATGTAGAAAAATTTCTAACATTTTTAGACTAAATCTTTAAAAAGTGCACCTTGAATATCAATATCCCATAAACCATGATATTTGCATGATTAAGTTACATGCCATATGCATATGCACCTAATATGCAGACATAGAATAGGTGCAAGAATATGATAAAAGCAGGAAATATAAACATTCAAATTATTAATAAAATTAAATTATGCAATAACTTAGGAAGTAGTAAATGTTAGATCATTTGGGTATGTCTGTCTCATTGTTAATTAATCAGCTCTTGATAATTACAGCAGTTATAAGTACATTGCAGCATAATTACAGCAGCAATGCATAAAACTAAAACAATGTTTTGCTCCATTTGAACTCTAATTAATGCTGACTCCTAATGAACTTTGTCTCACCAATGTTAATGGTAAAGAAATTGCCACCATCCCACAATTCTATTTCATTCTTTTTCTGCAGTTCTTCAATTTCCTTTTTCAGCCATTCGTCAATCTTCTTCTGCAATTCAATTTTCTCATGCAGCAAATCTTGATATTTGCTCTAAAATTTTCTTCAATCTCCCGAAATTTCTCAATTTTCTCAATCTGCAATTCTCCAACCTTCTTACACAGCCATTCTTTAATCTTCTCCTCCGTCTGCTGTTCTTCCTTTTTCTCGTTTTGCAGTTCTTCGATCTTCTTTCTCACCCATTCTAGAATCTTTCCTCTTTGCAATTCCTCATATTTCTCTGTCTGCAAACTTTCAGTAATTACCTTTATCAGTAATATTTCAATAATCTTCTTAATCTGCAATTCCTTGACTTTATCTCTTGGCTCCAGGTATGGCTAAAACAGAACCAAAGTCATGAAATAAGTATTAGAAGAATCAAGTCACAATTGTAAATGACCAATTAAATGACATCATCAAAATTTCCAACACTCTTGGCCATTTAATGTAAACAATTTTTTTTCTAGAGTGTTTATAGTTAAAATCATCCAGACACCAGTTTTTGCAGATGAAGATGATAGAAGGAATCATCATAACTCATAATGAAATAATTCGTAGAAATTCATGACAACAAACACAAAGAGGTAGCACTAAATTAAAATTTTCAAATGATGCAATTTCCATCAATAATAAAATAAAATAAAATAAAATACAAGGCCACAATATATCCCATTTGATAATTCTCATTACTTCAAAGCAACAGAATGCATCACCTCAGATGACAGATTAAAGGTCCCCCAATGGATACCAATTGATCTTGTTGCTTTAACATCCTCATGTACTTTTAACGCTTCCTCAGGATCAATATGATGATGCTGCATAAACCATCTAAACACAGTATCAAGTTTTATAACATAAATCAAGGTGACTCTTTGATAAGAACCCTTTGAAAGTAGAAAATTAGATATATAAAAATTCACGAAATACATAAAATTCAATGCATGTTGTGAGTTGTTGACATTCATAATATAATCAAAGGTGAAGAAAAAGGAATCCAACCCAGTAGAGTACAATAAGGCACAAAAATATGAATATATCATTTTTAATACAGTACCATTGCTTTTCAGTATTATTAAAAGAAGTCATAACAAAATGCACAAAACTAAATGATATTTTGTAATAAATCAAAAAAATGTCTCAAAAGTGAATTTCAGAAAGCTTTTTATAGAATGCCCTAAATAGTGGAAAGAAAAAGCATCTCTCGTGACAGATTTTTCTAGAAAGGAACATTTGATTGGCAAGACCCCAAAAATGCATGGCTTGCCACTGCATAAAATTATCTAATCTGCTAAAATAATAAATCAGGCAAACATTAAATCAAATAGAGAAAAGACAGTTCATAAGTTTTAGAAAACGTGATATAGGCCAAAATATTATTCAAACATAAAATTGCCTCACAAAATGGTGCGTAATAAACATTGACATCATTAAGATTCTTCAGTTTGAAACAGATTTATACTTAAAATGATTACTTTTTTTGCACGGTAACTAGAAATCTGTAATATATTACTTTCTGACATGTAACTATTCAAACACTGTATAAAAGGCGTTGCAAGTTATTTCTTTTTGCTTGGATTTCTTACGATTTGACATCACAAGCTATGAGTTGGATGATTATATTTTGACAATTCACTATCACAAAGATTTTATTTTGTATCAAAAGGTTATTCAATACATAAGCAATTGAAAGAAAACTAGCGATCTCTTTGTTAGAATAACTCGTAATCAGGCCAACAGCCAGAGATCCTTATGAAAGATTTTAATGTGGCTAGTGTTGGATCAGGGATAAACACTTCTATGCCACATAAGTCACTCAGAATCATTCATCAAACATTGAATAAAGCAGCTAACAAGCATTAAGAATTCACCATGTGACCAGATGCTCACCGTGGACAGTAGGCTCCAATTGGAATTGCTGCTAAATCAAATGGTCCCAGTTTCTCTCCGATTGTTTTAAACAATTCACCATCATAACCGGTGTCACCAGAGAAATAGAAATTTTGTTGAGAACCTTTGATGCACCAGCCACCCCAAAGTGACTATAATACACAAAGACTCAAATTTGAAAATTAACCAGTCAAATATTATCAATATTGCATAATAACTATCTTAATAAATCAAATTAAAATCAAAATATCTGCAAATCTTACTTAAATATATCATTTGCATATATGTGCAAGTAAAGATACTAAAAATATGCACTTGCACGAGTACAAATGAATTATGCTTCTACTGAACTGACAATTATGTCCTTGACACTGCTGATGGATGATGCATCATTCAATTAAGATGAAAAACAAAGCATACAAATTGGAAAGATGCCCAAATGCTCATCACAGTCTATGAATGCCAATATTTGCAATGTAATTACAGCAAGATGGTAACAAGTCTCTCCTGAGGAGAGTCTCAAAACTTGGCTATTTCGCATGAGCTATAAAAATTTGTAATGCGTCCACGCAGTCTCAGAATTAGTTGACATAATAATCCCATAATAGTATTTACGTTGAATAAAAATAATTTTAAAATAAAAATAATAATAATAGTTCAGGGCTACTTCATGTTCCACCAGCACTAACTTCAATATTTCAGCAATAAGGCTTTGCGCCAGTTTGTCTGATCTTCAGGAATGTGCTTGATGCAAGCATAGGCAGGATTGCAACCCAATTCCATTGCATTTTTTCCTGAAAAGCCTATTTCCCTATTAACGTAATCGCAGTGGGAGCATTCCTAAACACTCGTTCGGAACAAACAAGTGCTATATAAATGCTTTTTATATTACATCACACTGCTAGATTTCTTACTAATTGGCCTTGCCTGAGTCCAGAATGTTCTGCCGATAGCATCAATGTAAAGCATTACAGTATGCACAGCATGTTTTTTTATATCGATATACAGTGCTACATATCTGTGTTTTCATTTTTGTAAATGACACTGATTTATACCTTTGAATGAAATTTAACAAATAAGCATATGTAGAAGTGACCATTACGAATACTTTCAGGAAAAATATCTGTCAAATGGCATAGTTGAGCATACATGACAAACAAAGCGATATATCCTACCACATTATCATCCATAAGTCCACGTTTACTCCAGTGCTGGGCAGGAACAAAGGTGAACCTCACATTCTTGTGTGAGTGACCTTTCCACCATTCACATTCTTCAACATTTTTACATTGACAGCTCTCCATAAAAGCTTTTACTCCCACCGGTACAAACCATTTAAGGTCATGAAAATGATCCGCTAGTTGACAAACTGTATTGTAATCGAGGTGATCATAATGGTTATGACTGATGATGACTGCGTCTATGTCTGGCAGTGATTCAACGCTGCAGGGAGCTTCTCTGTAGCGTGTATAACCTAGTTGGACTCCAAATTTGGGGCCACACTTGGAACTAAAGACGGGATCTGCCAGAATTTTCATGCCGTCAATCTGCACCAGAACACAGGCATGGCCTAACCACGTGACACATATGCCATGCTTAGTGTCTTCAGAACCAAACTTATCAAAACTCGATTTAATTACTGGCAATGCTCGGTCAAGTTCCTACAACAGAAAAGGTAGGTCTACTTGATTACATTGATTAAATCAGTAACAACAATACTAAAATGTAATCACACAATGCCAAAATAGCCAGATATTATATCAGATGAATTCGTCCTAATCAGACAATGTAATTTTATCAAATAAAGCTGATATGTGAAGTAAAACTCATTTATATTTTGTCCATCTACCAGTAAATGCCGCTAAACCCTTTCAAAATAGTAGTTTCAGATAATATTAAAAAAGGTACACTCCATGGTTTCAGTGACCATACAGAGAACCAAAAGGTTAGTACCTTCGGTTTTACATGGCAACAGCCGAATGAGGGTGATTGACAGTCAGAATTTTGATGTAATTAATCTGCACTTTCCTTCGACCAAGTCAACACCCGATGTACTCATCCACAGCTGAGTCGACAGGGCCACTTGGGGCAGAAAAAACCGGAAAGTTTCTGCCGTGGCCAGGACTTGAACCATGTACCTCAAGATCGGCAGACCAGTGCGCTAACCACTGCTCCACCTCGCACCCTTAATATAAAAGGGGGCTTGAAATACAATTTGTGGATCATAGCTGCACTTTTCACTAACCAGATTAAAGAAAGGACTCTCAAAGGCTGCAAGTCATATGTGTTGATATCACAATAAAGTTCAATTATATGCTTTTTTAGTAATTTTAATATTTTACTTACAGTAATTTAAGACATACTTTCAATATGAACCACAATAAGAACAGGGATGTTTCACCTCTTGTTTTGGAATTGTGGTTCCGGAACCCTCACAGAACCATTTAACCACTCCTGAAACACCGGGCCTCCTAAACTCTGTCCACTTACAGCTGTAGCGATTGGACTCACGGTGAGTTAGATATTTTTTGTCCACATCAATACTGTCAAACCCTGAAACATAAAAATCACAATAATTTCTGGATGTTAAAAGAATTGTCACCATATTTCAACTTCAAAACTGGTTACCGGGTTCTTTTCTAATGAATGAATGAATGAGTGAATAATAATAATAATAATAATAATAATAATAATAATAATAATAATCAGGGCGTGATTTGTAGGGGGGAATCTTCCCCCCACTGCCAAACTTCATCCCCCTACTGCTACATCCTCCCACAGCTACATCCCCCCACTGCTACATTTCCCCAACAACTACACCCTCCCCAAACCTGACATCCCCCACCCCCACTGATCCAGGTCACAAATTGCACCCTGATAATAATAATAATAATAATAATAATAATAATAATAATAATAATAATAATAATAATAATAATAATAATAATAACACTGACACTTATAGTAATTATAATAACTATTGTTAGTACTACTACAAATTTAATGAAAGTTTGTTATTAATATTATTAATATTATGACATCCATTATCACCATTAAAATAACTAGTCTATTATTATTACTATTATTATTATTATTGTTTTATTATTGGACATCAAAGGCTCCACAGAAGGTGACTGCATTAAATATCAGGAGTGTTACTGATATTCGCTGTAGGAGAAAGTACATTTTTATTTCATCTTCAGATCATCATGACAGGAGACTGTCGATTTCCTGTAAGAGATCTTCCTGTTTGATTGGCCTCATTGTCTCCAGAACCAGAGGGACGAAGTGAAATGAGTCAGACAGTTGTTGATATTTGTCCATTTTCCTTTCAGCTGCACATTCGGCTGATGACACTGTGAATTAGCCAAAGTGTACATGACTGCAGCATTCCAGGTATCATTATCATCATCACCTTAGTCATCGTCATCACCATCGTCCTCATCCTCATCATATAGCGCAATGACAAAGTGAAGGTCAAAGACAAATGTGCTGTCGACAATGTTGGCTAGTCAGTGAGGAACAGAAGGTGGCGATGTTGAAAATGTGCTCACATGGTACAAAGGGGTTTGCTACCGTGATGAATATGGCAGTGAATCACTTAGAAGTCTTAGTAAGCAGTTCTCCACTTGATAGAAACGTGCAAAATAATGACTAGGAAAGTAGATTTGCCATACGGTCGATTCTTTGAATTAGCACACTACAGCAGCACAAGAGGCGGCAAATGTAAATGTTTAAGCAGAGGGTGGGGCAAAGAAAGAAACATTTTTAGTGCAAAAGTTGCGGACAAATGGGAAAGTTTTGGCAAGGTGACGGTAGAAACAGAAAACGGATTCAAAAGATATCCGGGAAAGATAGGTTACTGAACGTAGAGAGTAACTATAGTGGTTTTCACACAGGTGCAGCCTTCTAAACAACTTTATATTATTATTATTATTACTATTACTATTATTATTATTATTATTATTATTATTATTATTATTATTATTATTATTATTATTATCATCATCATCATCATCATCATCATCATCATCATCATCATCATCATCATCATTATTAATTTATTAAACCTGATTGATCGGTCATCTTCCAATATCTTATGATCAGTAATAGCACACAATTTACAACGGACGCAATTATTGTTTTAAATTTTAGTTAAATGTTTTGCAAACGAAACGAAAACAGCCTGGGAAATTCACGTAGAATATGATATTCCTGCAGACTCGGCCCTATGTAAAGACTAAAATCTCATGGATTTATATAGCGCTTTGATATAACAGTAGCTGCGTATTCTTAGGCGCACAACCTTTCTTAAAATAGCTATGAGAAAGGTGAAAGATCGGCCATGCAGGCCATAGTCAATTTCCGAGGGGAAGTGCGGCTAGGTTGTCACAGCTATAGAGGAAATGATTTCAATAAAAGGAAGGATTTAAGCTTAATAATAATATAATATAATATAACAAGGTTTAAACTGGTTCAGTAGGGACTGCCCTGTGTGAGAACCACTTAGACTAGAAGACTTGAGATAATGCAGGAATTATATGAAATGAGGATTCAGATTTTATTGTGAAATTATGAGCTACTGTTTTATTTTCTCTCAATATATACCATTTAATTAATTAATGATTTCATTATCTTTAACTTTTTGATATTAACTTGATTTATATGCTCATGACTTTTCTTATTTAATTTTTGTGTAATTTTTTGGTCAAATCAGTAATTAGGCTATAATCTTTGTACTTTATTTCATTAATTGTAAACTTTCTATTATGTATCATGAACTTAGCAGCCTTACTGAAAGTAGGCCTACTACTATGATGTTCAAATATTATTGCACTTTTTTGGAAAATAATAAACGGTTATTGATTGATATTGATTGATTGTTTGAAAGTGTTAAAGTTTGCAGAGGGAAGCTGGCTTAGAGATCCAAAGTTCAGTGCGGCGTAAGAGAAGGAACGGTTACAAATTTTCAAGGATGAGTCTGGATATGATTGCCTCGGCGGGCGTGAAAGAGTGAGATCACTGAGATGAGATGACGATCGTGTGGATCGGGAGGCTGATCGAGGTGTTGATAGTGCTCGGAGATAGACAGGCTTTGATGACTGAAGTGAGCTATAGCGCACGGCAGCTGGCGATAAAGGGGCCCCAGTAGCAAAATTTATGTAAGTGATTACTTACCAAGTTACCAATGCAGTACATGTTTTAAAGTGGGCGTAGCCAGGAACAATGCTTGCATTTCTTTTATAATTTACTATATCCTCGGTTATAGGAAAGCTAAAACGAAGAGGTAGGCCTATACACCATCGGACCCCTCCCCCGTAGGCGCGCTACGTCATTTATGGACGAGCCCCTAATGAACCACGGGTAGATAAAATCACGGTTTCAGAGATGACGCTCAGCAGAGACAACGAGGCAGATGCACAAATAAAGCAGAAAGATGCGTGATAATGGACGTAGGTCCACAGTAGACCTATATAAGTCAGTGAAAAAAGGCGCAGGAACTCTAGAGCTCTTGGCCCAACCCTAACCCTAACCCTAACCCTAACGAACTATGGGTAGCCATCATTTACATCATTTACATCTCTATTGAGCTTTTTAAATCTTAGCTTAATAGTTTTGCAACAAGTACACGGTGCTTTTACAATATTCGAACAAATATTGAAAAATTATGGACAAAATTTTCATTGTCCAAAAAGGTGCCGGAACTCAGTTCCGGCGCGTTCGGCTAACTTTCAGCACTATATATATATATATATATATATATATATATATATATATACAGTGCTTTTTTCTAGGAAAAAGGTTTGGGAACCCACCCTTTTTACTCGTCAACAAAACAGGTGTGGGAACGCTGTACCTGTACGTTCCCAAACACATTATTACATATCCATAATTATATAGGCCTATGCAATCTGGCAAAAAAGGTTTGGGAACGGCGTTCCCATGCGTTCCCACTGAAAAAAGCCTATATATATATATATATATATATATATATATAATACTGTACATGTTTGTGTGACGAATGTTTGTCTTGTTAACTGCTTAATGTGTGTGTGTGTGTGTGTGTGTGTGTGTGTGTGTGTGTGTGTGTGTGAATGTGTGTGGGTTACAAGTGTTTGTCTTGTCAACTGCTCAATTCCAGCACTTGACCTGCATAACTATAACCGAATTCAGTCTGCTGCGACCTAGATTTGAGGACAACCAGCCCAAGACACAGAGAAACAAACTACTCGAGAACGGAAGAATATGATACTACGACCACGGGGGGTGTTCAAACAGACACCAGCAGCGCAACAGGCTTTCACACAGCACTGCGAGTTGGTTTTGGTGCGCAAAGGCTAGATAGGCCTACCTAATCGTTGTGCGACTGGACCTGCATCCTCTTACCGTCTTGTGAGAAGACTTTTCTGGATTCCAGTATAGTTCATTCCGTCATTTGCAAACATTAAAATGTCGGATAAGGTCGAAACTATCCCAGTGATCGATTTTACGCCGTGCTCCATGCAAATCTCTCCGCTGGACTTTATGTCTAATGACGTCCTGGAAGTGGCGAGGCTCATGGTTGATGCCTTTTCCATGATCGGTTTCGTCTATTTGCGCAACTGCGGACTGTCGAAGCAGCTTCTCCAGTCGACGTTCTCTTGCTCCAAAGATTTCTTTTCTCTTCCGCTGGAAACAAAGAAAAAGTACACGGCGCGAGAGGAAACCGACCACATGGGATACTATGGTGTCGAAGAAGAGGTTTTTGATCACACCAGCCCTGGAGATTTCAAAGAGTGTTTCGACTTCACTCTATCCGTGATCGAAGCTCCAGTCTGGACGACAGAAATAGTTCAGTTTAAATCGACCTTGATGAAATTCTTTGAGGAATGTTCGCTTCTGACCACCAGAATTCTGAAGCTCTTGGCAATCGGCCTCAAACTCGACGACACCGACTTCTTCGTTCGATGTCACAACCTGATGACTGAGACTCAAGCCTACGGAACTTGTCTGAGAACTCTCTACTATCCGCCGGTTTTGCCCGGGACCCTGAAGCAAGGACAGAAACGCCTCGGCGAGCATACCGACTACGGGACGATAACGTTGGTGTTTCAAGACGACGCAGGTGGCCTGCAGGTGAAAGGAACCGACAAGAGGTGGATCGATGTGACGCCGATCGAAGACACGGTTGTAGTTAATATCGCCGATCTTTTACAACGCTGGACGTCCGACAAGCTCATCTCCACCGCCCATCGAATCGTCACTCTTCATGATGACGACGGCAGAGAGTTCTCGAAGGCCAGACAGTCGCTGGCATTCTTCGTGCAAGCGGATCCGGATATGGAAATCGTCTGCATCGACGGATCAAACCGATACGAACCAGTGAAATCCGGAGAATACGTAAAGCAAAGAACCCTCGATTCAGCTAAACGCTACTAGCGGATATTTGAAAGCTGAACTCGCCGACAATAAAAACGTTTCCAGGCGCAAGCTGCTAGATTCCAACTTGCAACCAAGGGCGTAGCCAGGAATTTGATTTGGGAGGGTATAAATATTTTGGGTGGGTATAAATCTTAACTATAAACCACATAAACCATGTAAACCACATATAACCACATGCAAATCACATAAAACAAGGCAGACTGATTTTGGGAGGGTATATATACCGATATACCCCCCCCCCCCGTCGCTACGCCCCTGCTTGGAACTAACAAATATCTTATGTGATGGGAACTATTTGTTCAGCCTAGTGGCGTACTCAAGAGAGGGGGTTAAAAGTCAACATCTGCAAAGGAAAAAATTCGAGAGTTAAGAAGCGGATGACCTTTTTTGCTTGTCCAGATGTCTCTAAGTTGGTTATGGTCAAAATCAACCCCCTTTCAGGAAATCCTGGCTACGCCACTGGTTCAGCCAATTTTGTGTTGGAAATTGAGAGTTGAAACATTGCACTGATTTAAAGAACCGAAGTTTTATTTAAATCTTCCCAATGTGCGAGTTCAAAACGCAAGTAGTTTAGCAGACTGTTATTATTATGACCGCCCCTTGACATACATGTTTCTAAATAAAACTACAAACAAGGCGTATACAGCCGCGTTGGTGCATGCAGCAGATATCATTGATAAGATGAATTCTCAGTCGCAAAATTATTCACTTCATTCAGGTTATAACTAGACCAAGGTAATTCTTTGGCATAATACGCAGGTCTGTCCAGATTAGCTGCCTCATTCTGTTAACCCGTCCCAGTAAAATCGAAAATTGTTGTGACACGTTAAGTTCCATATTGGTATCGAACACTCGCTTTTTTATTGCGCAATGTCTCGTCGTTTAAAATCCGGCGTGATATGTCCTGAACAATGCGTGCACGAGTCACGACAGACGGAATTCGGAAGATATAAAGTGTCTCTCGTCAAAGCTAGATTTTCTGGATGTTGATTAGGTCAAGGATGACACCCATTATATTATTGTGTGCCCTGTGGGGATGTTGCCTATACCTTTGGGCCTTGTTGAATAAGCTTGTTCGTCTTCGGTGAAGCGTTCAGGAAAATACTCCTGTCAATGTTTGGTGCCGGATTCGTCTATAGAACCTTTTTGCCGGTCCTCCTCAATTGGGGGGAGGGGGGCCTTGGCACTCTCCACAATCACAAAGTTACTCAAAAGTGACAGGTCTATTAGTTGCATACTTTTGTGCAACTTCTTCAATCGCCAACGGTGTCCGACAGTTTTACTGTTGCTAGAGTGAACGTAGAAGATCGACACATTGCGGCTGAAGCACGAAGAGACAGACTTCTGACGTTGGACTAGGCGTGCATTCTCAATTTTTCTGGTGTCTGTGTTAATTAAACAGGTTGGTGACAGACATTTGTACTTATCTTGTCCCAATTATAGCAGCTTCCGGTTTTCTCTCTGTTTTGTCAACGTCCATGTTTCAACGTGTTTTTACAAAATTTTCAGTTTTTACAAAAGATTTATACATCCTAAATCACATTATACTCCCAAATCAAATTCCTGTAACGCCCTGTATATGACTTTAACCAATGGAAGGACCGTTTTACAGTAGCTGCGTAGATATATGCAAAACTTTCAGCGAAGTGATGAAACACTCGAACATCTAGAAAGTAAGGACTGGAAAATCCAGCCGTAACAGGAAAAAGAAGGGGAGAGAAAGAGGAAGACAAAGAATAAAGTATACAGACCAGTGACGTATAGCCAAGGGGCGGTTGGGGGTTAAACTCCCTCTTGGGCTCCGACGAAAAATAATTTTAAATGTGTTTCCATGTATTTTTAATTTTCGGACGCGGCTTTGAGGGTCAAACCCCCCCCGTAGGGCTGCTGGCCAAATTTTTTAAAGCGCCATAGTAGGCGTGACGACTTTTTTCCTGTCAGCATCTGAAAGGAAAATTTTTAGAAGGAAACCGTCTAAGAGAAGTGGCAGGAATTAAAGACAACATCGAACTGGGTAGCGCTATAAGGAAAGCCAGGAACAGAGAAGAGTGAAAATCCATGTATGCCGACATAGCACTGCATGGCACATGATGATGAAGAAGAAGATGATGATGATGATGATGATGATGATGATGATGATGATGATGATGATGATGATGATGATGATGATGATGATGATGATGATGATGATGATGATGATGATGATGATGATGATGATGATGAAGAAGAAGAAGAAGAAGATGATGAAGAAGAAGAAGAAGAAGAAGATGATGATGATGAAAAAGAAGAAGAAGAAGAAGAAGATGATGATGATGATGATGATGATGATGATGATGATGATGATGATGATGATGATGATGATGATGATGATGATGATGATGAAAAAATAAGAAGAATCGATCTTCGTTTCAGCAGCACGACCTTGGAAAGTGATTTTTAAATGGTTGTGCCACTATGTAGACCTATGCGACAGGGGTTGAGCAGTTTGTTTGCTGTATAAGTTTATTGAGTCGTACAAATGCGTCCTCCTAAGCATGTCAGACTTTACACCGCAAAGTGCGCTGTTTGACCAATCACTCGTATTGGCGCTTTGCATCGGTAACAGAGCATATCAGGTATTCTAGACATGGGACCGTCCATAAAGTACGTCACGCTCGAAGGGGAGGGAGTCTAAGAATGTTTGACAGTTTGTTGTGGCAGAGGAAGGGGTAAGGACCAGCTTGAAGCTACACTTTAAGTATATACAGTATAAATAAATCCTTAGATATAGCTGATAGGAGGTACGGTGGCATTAAAAGATGGTTTTGATTGCTCATTAACACTTTTTACTAGAGATATATTAACCTCCATAGCGTTAATCCCGTACGTGATACGGGCAAGATATCAGTTTCAAAGTAACTAAATTTACGTTGACAAAAGCGGGAAATATTTGGCACTAGCGGTGACGTAGACATTTGGGACAGGTAAAAGAGCACCTTGATAAAAATATCAATTTTAAGCAGAAGAGAATACCACAGGCAAAATTCTGAATGCCAAGCACTTTTGATCTACAAGAGTTATTGCCCTAAGTTTTGAAAAATCTTCATTAATAGGTTGTCTTCACTTGTCTGTCAAAAGTGCTAGCCATTCACACGTCTGCCAATACCATTCTCGGGAGATTGGAATTGTCCATTTTAAGCATTATAGAATACCACAGGCAAAATTCTGAACGCCAAGAACTTTTGATGTGCAAGAGATAGTGCCCTAATTTTTGAAAAATCTTGATTACTAGGTGCTCTTCACTTGCCTATCAAAAGTACTAGTCATTCACACATCTGCCAATACCATTCTCTGTAGTTTAAAAATGTTCATTTGAAGCAATAGATAATATCACAGGCAAAATTCTGAATGCCAAGCACTTTTGATATACAAGATATAGTGCATTCGTATCTCAAGAGTCTTCAATACTGTTTTAGTAGGCCTAATATTGTAATAACGTCGTTTCGTCTCAAAAATATATAATCTAACGCTTTTGGTACGTCATTTTCACAATTAATCTAACGCCAAAGAGGTTAATAAGAATATTATTATATTCGTCATCATTGTCGGTATAGTAAAATAGTTGTTTTGCTGCAGACACTTAATGAGAAACTCGAATATGTTAAATAGAAAACCTGTGTGACGTAATTTATGGTGACGAACTTTTAGGGAGGGGGTCCAAGATTTGTGTCAGTTTATGACAGGAAAGGGGATCAAAAAATGGCCAAAAATAGCGTGACGTACTAATTTGGGGCTGTCCATTAAATACATCAACAATTTTTGAGCATTCTCGTATCAAGACACAGCAATTTACAGTCTAAAATTTGCGTTGAATGTCTTGTTTCGTTCCGTAGAAAGTCTAAACTTGGCATACAAGTCAAGAGCATCACATTCGGATTTCTAACCATGTCACCACTAACGTTCGTCCTTCTTATTCGTCGTCGACCGGCGCTTCTCCTCCTCCTCCTCCTCCTCCTCCTTCTTTTCCTACAAGGCGCTATCGTAAGGCACGCTGACGCGCTCGACAACGGTCTCGGTGTCCTGCCTCCCATCGGCTGGTCGTCGGGAGAAAGATTCGCGTGTCAAACCGATTGCATTAACTATCCGGATGACTGCATCAGGCAAGACACTCAGCAGTTTAATTATATATAGCAGGTTCCAGTGGCGTAGCCAGGGGGTTGGCGGTTGAACCCCCTCTTGGCTGCCGACGAAAATTTTTTTACATGCTTTTCCATAATTTTTTTTTTCGGACGCGATTTTGGGTCAAAAACCCCCTTGGCTGGCTGCCGAACGAAAAATTTCTAAGCACTATAGAAAGTTGAAAGAATTTTCTTGCAAAAATTTGTTGGTCACGATCCAAACCGAACCCCCCTTCCGAAAATCCTGGCTACGCCACTGGCAGGTTCTTTAATTAATATAGAGACTCTGTGCGTGGTTTAGACGTCTACGCAGAACTGCCTTAAATTGTATTTTGTATTAACTCGTCTGCCCCGTGGCGTAGCGATGGGGTATTGGGGGCCGAACCGCCCCCAGGTTGCAGATCGGACGCATAGCGTTGAACTGTTCATGGCGTTTTTGACAACCGGACTTCAGCAGGCCTATACTTGCGTTTCAGGTCGCGCTCCCTTGAAGTTATACCGTAATATTTACTGTAGATCTGTAATATTATCTGTAATATAATTTATATAGGCCTAAGCAAGTTAATATTACGGTAGCCAGTAAAACTAACCACGCAGACAATGCTAAACTAAACCAGCAGTGCTTAGTAATAGCCGACGGTAGGTGACAAAGCTTTTTTTACACTCGGAAGTAGAGTCTATGATAACCTATTAGTCTGGTTCCCCGTCTACAGTCTGTATACTGACTAAAGGAACACCGAACAGACTGAACGAAGGAAGACCAAAGCATTAAAAATCACGTTAAAAATTTAACGAGCGTCAAATAAAAATGCGAAGAAATAAATTTAAACTAGAATAAGGTAAGAAAAATAACGTAATAAAAAATTAAACGTTAGATACGCGGGGTGTCTGGCACAGTGCCATATTTCCAACGCATAAAGACGGTCTGCCTATATATACTGAAGGTGTGACGTCAATGTTGTCCTTACCCCTCCCCTGACACAAACTGGCACACTTTCTTAGACCCCTCCCCCTCCCCCATAGAGCGTGGCGTACTTTATGGACGGACCCTATACAGTGTGTAAAGATTTTTACGAGCAAGCACAGACGCTTTTGTCGCCAGGTTTTGATTTACTTAGGAGACGCATATTTCTCATATGCACAGTACGCCTTTAAGTGCATGTAGGAACCTATATGCATGTGCAAAATATGTAATTTATTTCCATTTCTTGTGCTTCTGTGAGACTTCTGTGTAATAATGGACTACTTAGAAGTTTAATTATAATATGGCAATTTAAGGGGCGTGTTCCAGTAAATTTCATCGCTTAAAAGCGTAAGAGTCGGGTAAACGTCCATCTCCAAACACCAACGACATATAGAAGATCTTGACTGAACGAGTGAACTAAAGAATTAGTGAATATCCAAACGAATAAATGAATGAACGAATGAATCAGTGAGTGAGTGAATCAGTGAATAAATTAATTGATTATAATAAGTTGGTTAGTTAGTGATGGTGCTGTAGTGAGCGGCTCATTCGATCAATGGCCGATGTCGCTTCGCTGCCCAGCTTCCAAAGAGTGGGATTCAGGTACATCATCTTGGACGACTGTTGGATGGACAAGAGTCGAGACGCGACGGGGAAACTTCAGGCGGACGTTCGACGATTTCCACGCGGAATTCAGGATCTCATCTCATACGTCTGTGTCTCTTCCTACCTATCGTCTAAACACTTAGCATATAGGGCCAGGTAATCAGGGGCGACTCCAGGGATTTCGTATGGAGGAGCAGGCACTTCGTGTTCCATGTCCTGTTCTGCCCTTTTTCCTCCTTCCACGTGGATGTCGATAAAACTTTCTGAAATGGGAGAAGACAACGTTCGCTTAAATTTTATTCGTGAACTCATAGCTTTTCGCCACGGTGAGAAGTTTGCATGGAAAATGGGGTTGGGTGCATTTTTCGCCATTTTGTACCCCTGTAGATCCACCCTTGGAGTTAATTAAACCACAGAATTTTGAGCTATGGTAGGCCCTATACAGTGGCGGCTCCACAGAAGGGGCCCGGGGGGCCCGTGCCCCTACTGAATGCCTCCCTCCCTCAGTGCCCTCTGTTGGGACCCTATACTTAATGCTACATATCTAACAACAAATGGTTGGCCCCCCGTGATTAGAAGTTGCCACCCCAACGCCCCCCCCCCCACTTGCCAAATCCTGGAGTCGCCACTGGCCCTATAGGCTGTACTATCTCTAAGACGATGTCCTATATATGCGCCACTAACCTCTCAATGCCGTGTTGGCTAGTCTTTGAGAACTCTTGATAGGCTCAGTTTATGGGTGGGAATTAAATGACATTTTTTGTTTCAAGAATATCTTTAGAGGAGACTTTAAGAAATCTGGAACCACAATTGATTAAGCCGTTTTCTCGTCAGGTTCACAGCAAGAACCTCCGAATAGGTCTGTATCTAGACTTAGGCAGCAGGACGTGTGGCGGATTCCCGGGCAGCGAAGGCAACTTCGCCCTGGACGCCCAGACGATGGCCAGCTGGCAGGTTGACATGGTCAAAGTGGGAGCCTGTGGAGTCACGGATTATCAGGACTGTAACACAGGTAAGGAGAGTTTAGATTTCGCAACAGTGGGTCTTAAACTCTTAATCTCTCATCTGCGTGTTAGTGATTGTGCCTTCGTATTATAAAGATTGTCCCATTATTTGACAGGTATTTGGGCTTGAACTGTGTTCCTTGAACTCTTCGTTCTTAAAAATATTGGATGCCCGGTTTTATTAGACATCCACAGGCTATAGGCCCTATATAATAGTAAAATGTCGTATCTTCGTTTCTAAGATAAATTTTTCGATTTTCTTCTGAATGCTGACGAATGGACAAAAAAGACTTCAATTGTTTCAATTAGCCATAGGCCTACCTAAAGGGTAACAGGATTCAGGTACATGTTACGTGTACATGCACAGTGCGTATAGCCAATGGTGGGTAGACAGAGAGCCGTTTTTACATTATATATATGGGGTTATATAGAGCTATTTCGGACATATCATTAGGAAAACAGAGGACTCTATTGAAACTCGATAATAGCGGGTTTAACTGCACACTTTTTTTCGTTCGTAGCTTATCCAGAATTCGGTCGTCAACTAAACATGACCGGACGACCGATTCTTTATCACTGTGACTGGCCAGGAGCCATATACGCAAAAGGAGGCGGACAGGTAAAAACGGTCAAATCCGAACTTCGGACATACATGTAGCTTGATCTAGACTGAAGCGAGAAATTCTATTCTTTGCGAAATGTCCGAGTAGCGTTAGGAGGAGTGTCGTCTTTATGGAGATGCAGCTATAAGAAAGGTTTAACAAACCGGCTAAATATGTTATTAGTCTTACCGCAGTAAACTGTTCAAAATATCTATGAAAGTAGGCCTAGTCTATACCTACTGCACATTTGTACAGCTGTAGCATACACACACAAACAAACAACACACAGTCTTTATCGCATTCGCGTCCATTAAATCTTTTCCTTTAAAATTGGTGTTCAGGCCCAACTTGAGACTTTAACTTAGCATGATTTAAAGTGGCTTAGAAGGCATTACTGCCCGTGTGAAAGCCACTAGGGGCACTAACGGGGCTTGAACCTGCTCCGTCAGCCTGACGCTCCAGCACGTAACCCACTCTGCCATCTTCCGCCCCCAGACTTGCAGGAACTTGGCTCGCGAGTCGGATAAACCGATGCCAATTACACACGCAGGCCCTATTATCCATAGAACCTAAGTGTTTGTCTATTTTTCGTATAAATTCGAAATATCAGTGTTGGTAAAGACTTGATGGGCGCGAATTTTGTTCCAAATACTAACAGTCATTGTTTTTACTACAGGTCACCAATTTTAGTGACATTGCGAGAACTTGCAACGTGTTCAAAGCTTACAGCAAGCGCATTCTAGATCTATGGGACTCTATGGCGGACATCTTCAAATACTATTCTGACACCATTGACGTCTTTCGGGGCTGGGTTGGTCCTGGCAGATACAGTTACGCAGATCAGGTACGCGATAGAATAGTTATTCCTCATTTGAGATTTTTGGGTTTCTTGTGCATGTGGTGGATTCCAACTGTCTCAAAACAAAGACCAATGTCCAAATACAGTAATTGGGATATGAGGGAATTTGAAATCATTAGAGAAAACGATATTTAAATTAGTCCATGTCTCTTGAAGACTCATAATTACGGCTAGCTTCTCTATAAGCAACCTTACACAAATACGAGAGAGAGAGAGAGAGAGAGAGAGAGAGAGAGAGAGAGAGTGCTCCAGAAAAATGAAAACACACGTTTTATTGATGATCGATGAAACAACCTTAAAATAGACAAGTTATTAACACAATTAAACAAATATAATAGGGTAGCATAGGCCTATGCCTGTAATCGTAAAAACTATCAAGTTAAATCTATAATAATAGTAATTTATACGGAACTGGTTAATTGCAAGTAAAACATTAATTAGCAGATATGTTGGTAATGTTAATTCTTACAAGTAACTTACAACTAATCATAATTAGGCCTATTGTTATCATTATTATCCGAGACAGATGTATGCATAGGCCTACTGTATATACACGCATCTGTCTCGGATATACATACATGCATACTGTACATACACACATACATGCATGATGCATATACTCACATACATACATACATACATTCATACATACATATGTCTCGGATAATAATGATAATCGGATACTGTAGCCTGTACATATTTAAAAGTTGCATCTTTGTGTGTAGCTGCTGATGGGGAATTTCGGGTTGAGCCTTGATCAGCAGAGATTTCAGATGGCGTTCTGGGCCCTCGTTATGTCGCCGCTCATAGTATCGACCGACCTGAGGACAATCAGCTCCGAATCGAAAAGAATTCTTCTCAACCGGAAAGTGATCGCCGTCAATCAGGATCCGCTGAAGGAGACGGCGAGGCAGCTGCAGGCGGTAATGATATGCGAATGACAGAGTTATCGTATAATAATATAATTATTCCTCATTTGAAACGGAAATTAGGTTCAATTGCTGTCGGTGGCGTCGGAACGAATTTTCGTCAGAGGGTGCAGATTTTCTCCAGGTCAAAGTTTCTCTTTGAAATCTTTGACAAGCAAAAAAGGGTCGTCGACACCCAATTTCACCCTAAAATACCTTGGCAAGCAAAAAGGTCATCTGTACACTTTTTAAGGCTACAGGGGGTGCAGACAGGGGTGCAGACCATCTTCTTTCCAGGGGTGCACAGCACCCCCACTTCGTACGGGCCTGATTGCTGTGGATGGAAAAATTTAGATGGAGCCTAATATGCGCCTTCGAAGGCTGTTAGTTCAAACCAATAATTTTAACGAATCCGAACATTTAACAGAAGTTCACTTCATGTTACGAAATAATCTTGTTGATTTCTTTTGTCATCTTCACTTTCTGCCTGCATGGCGGCGTAAGTTTATATGAAACATTTCCATTTTGCCTGATCTTGTGTTAATATGAATCCTTCTTCATATTCTTTGTTTCCAAATCCTCCTTGATGCTAGTCATCTATCTTCATTCTTGGTCTTCCTCGCCCTCTGTTTCCTTCTCTCTCTCTCTCTCTCTCTCTCTCTCTCTCTCTCTCTCTCTCTCTCTCTCTCTCTCTCTATGCGTGTGTGTGTGTGTGTGTTTGTGTGTGCAATGTACTGTCGAATCTTGTTTGGGTTGGATTGGGTCAGACACTTCCATTTTTATGGTTGGTTGGTTGGGTCAAAAAGTAAGTAATGTTTAAGAAAATGTAACGTATTACGGTGGGTTGGGTCAAGCAACCCTATTGATATCGTGGGATGGGTTGGATCTGAATCATGACTGGATTGGGTTTTAAAAACTGGATCCATGTCCTTGTCTGGTCCTGAGCTGCATGCATCAGTGGTTTTCACACAGGCTTACTTAGCCTCCTAAACCACTTAAAATCACATTATTATTATTATTATTATTATTATTATTATTATTATTATTATTATTATTATTATTATTATTACTATTATTATGCGTCTCATTGTGTTGTCATTTCTGTCCAGCAAGGACAGCTGTACGTCTGGAAGAAGCGCCTGTCGACGCCCGGGGCCTTCGTCGTCGGCCTCTTCTACACGAATATCTTCGGTCAACCGAGTCGGGCGTCGTTCCGCTTGAGCGACTACAGCATCGTAGAAGCCGTCGCCTACAACGTCACCGACATCCTGACGGGGTTGCACTACGGGCTGTACAAGCCTTGGCACACGCTGGACGTTGAAGTCAACCCCATGGGGGCGAGACTCCTTCAGTTCGACCCGGTCGATGGCGTTTAGGTTCAGTGGCGGCTCCACCGGGGGGTCAGGGGCCCGTGACCCCCTATTGAGTGCCTGGCCCCCCAGTTTGGACCATATACTTAATGCTACATACATTAAACAACAAATGGTTGACCCCCATGATTAGAAGTTGCCACCCTAACGCCCCCCTCACTTGCCAAATCCTAGAGCCGCCACTGTTTAGGTTATAACGATCAGACCGTTAATGCCACTATAGCGGTTCTTTCAATCTAAATTCTAAAACATGCAGTTTTTGATCGCTTAGGTTTAGTGTTTCATCCAGACTCCAGGTCTTCGGGGGAGGGAAGATTGACTTGGGTGGAGGGGAAGAGGCACAGTCCAATGCAAAAATTTTCAATGCTTTGATTTTGGGGAGGGGGAATCTCCCCTAGCAGGCCTGGATAAAACACTGTTTAGGTTAGAAGACATGGTGGCGAATTTCTTATTCTAAAGAAAGCAGTGTGCATTAGACTACTCTTATAAGTCCTCTATGAACAAAAATCTACAACATAAGGCACCAGTTTTTTGTAGAGCGTTCAATGCACAATCCAACGCCAAAGAATCATGAATGTACAATAATAAGATATAGGCCTATAGGGAAATGTTAACCACCTCTTATAAGAAGACAATTACGAAAATAAGCTAGTTTAGCAGTGCGAGGAATAAACAAAACATTGTAAACTTCTGTTTAAAATAAAATTAGGCCCTACAATTTAAACAATCGTGCACGTAAAAGCCATACAGTGCATTCGTTCATCGAGAAAAACGTCTGCGGTATAATTGGACCCATAAAACACACATCGTCAGAGAATTCAACCTGGCTTTGATATCTCACCATATGTGCAACTACTACATGCAGTGTACAGGGGCGTAGTCAGGAATTTGATTTCGGAGGGTATAAATATTTTGGGTGGGTATAAATCTTAACTATAAACCACATAGCCTAAACCATATAAACCACATTACAACCACATGAAAATAGGCAAAAAATTTTGGCAGTTAGACTGATTTGCGGGGGAGGGGGTATATATATATCGATATATCTCCCGGTCGCTACGACCCTGGCAGTCTATCTGTTCGATAACAACCCTGCAGCCAACAATAAACACCCGGCTCTGCATAACAATACCAGATCTATAATACTAATAGGACCGACCTATATATTGCGACAGAAAATAGGCAAAGTATTCTTGGTAGTTATACAAAAAAAGATTTTGCCAGTTTCCAGTTTGAAATTTGGTCTACGTGCCCTGGGTCACGGTCACCGGGTCACGTTACTCACGAACACGGCACCCAAATTTCCGCCATAGGGCCTAATAGCGTTTAGCTGAATCGAGTATTCTTTGCTTTGTGTATTCTCCGGGTTTCACTGGTTCGTATCGGTTTGATCCGTCGATGCAGACGATTTCCATATCAGGATCCGCTTGCACGAAGAATGCCAGCGACTGTCTGGCCTTCGAGAACTCTCGACCGTCGTCATCATGAAGAGTGACGATTCGATGGGCGGTGGAGATGAGCTTGTCGGACGTCCAGCGTTGTAAAAGATCGGCGATGTTAACTACAACCGTGTCTTCGATCGGCGTCGCATCGATCCACCTGTTGTCGGTTCCTTTCACCTGCAGGCCACCTGCGTCGTCTTGGAACACCAACGTTATCGTCCCGTAGTCGGTATGCTCGCCGAGGCGTTTCTGTCCTTGCTTCAGGGTACCGGGCAAAACCGGCGGATAGTAGAGAGTTCTCAGACAAGTTCCGTAGGCTCGAGTCTCAGTCATCAGGTTGTGACATCGAACGAAGAAGTCGGTGTCGTCGAGTTTGAGGCCGATTGCCAAGAGCTTCAGAATTCTGGTGGTCAGAAGCGAACATTCCTCAAAGAATTTTACCAAGATCGATTTAAACTGAACTATTTCTGTCGTCCAGATTGGAGCTTCGATCACGGATAGAGTGAAGTCGAAACTCTCTTTCAAATCTCCAGGGTCGGTTTGATCAAAAACCTCTTCTTCAACACCAAAGTATCCCTGGTGATCGGTTTCCTCTCGCGCCGCGTACTTTTTCTTTGTTTCCAGCGGAAGAGAAAAGAAATCTTTGGAGCAAGAGAACGTCGACTGGAGAAGCTGCTTCGACACTCCGCAGTTGCGCAAATAGACGAAACCGATCATGGAGAAGGCATCAACCATGAGCCTCGCCACTTCCAGGACGTCATTAGACATGAAGTCCAGCGGAGAGATTTGCATGGAGCACGGCGTAAAATCGATCACGGGGATAGTTTCGACCTTATCCGACATTTTACTGTTTGCAAATGACGGAACGAACTATACGGGAATCCAAAAAAGTTTTCTCACAAAGAGCTGAAAAAAGTGATTAATCAGACGGCAAGTGGATGCAACTATCTGTCCAGTCACGTGATGATAATTAGGACTATCGGTTATTTAGGCCTATCTACGTTTTGCGCACCAACACCAACTCGCCGTATGCCTATTGTAAGTACGTGCAGTAGACCCTATGTTTGTTGCGCTGCTGGTTTATATTATATGAACACTCCAGGTCGTAATATATCAGTTGCTTGTGTTGCTCGAATTTTTTTTTATATTTGCGTCCGAGGCTGATTTCATGAGAAAACCCCTGTGAATTCTAGCAGTGGCGACTCCAGGATTTGGCAAGTGGGGGGAGGCGTTGGGGCGACAACTTCTAAGTATGGGGCCAATAATTTGTTGATAGGCATGTAGTAGTAAGTATAGGGTCCCCTCTGTGGGCACTGAGCGGCCATGCATTCAATAGGGCGGGTACGGGAACCCCCTCCCCCACCCCATGTGAACTTGTGAAGCCGCCACTAAATTCTAGACCATGAGAAAAGCTCGATTCTTTTGAAATGGACTTAGTTCAACGGTCAAAGTTCGTTTTTAGGTCTGCGGGACAAATGTTGCGATTAAACAGCATCTTAGTTGTCTCAGCCACTCGTTTGCCTTCACGTGACTCTGTCCAGGAGCTGCTGCTGAGCCAGCAGCCGCCAGGAAAAAAGGTACACTCTGATCTGTTCATCAATTATTTCTTATCAGTGGCTTTCGGGACCCATGGGCCTGTTTCTAATAATGTGATTTTAGGTGCTTTAGGAGGCTAAGCAAGACTGTGTGAAAGCCACTGAAGCAACTCTCCGCATACAATGGCCTAGTTTTCCGAGATAGCCTTTGAATCCGTTTACTGTTTCAACTGTCACTCCCACCACGTCAGCATTAGCGTAGCCACTAGGATGCACAGGGGTAAGGCCCCCTCCGAGATGTCACCATTTCATTTAGGCATATTAAATCAACAAATCAATTCCAGCCAAATGAAAGTACACTGATATAATCCATAATATATCAAGTTACTATTAGTGAATAACAGGGGCGTAGGTAAGAATTTGATTTGGGAGGGTATAAATATTTTGGGTGGGTATAAATCTTAACTATAAACCGCATAAACCACATATAACCACATGTAAATCACATAAAAACTTTAAGGTAGACTGATTGGGTATATATATACCGATATAAGGTAAGCGTAAGTTGACAGTTGTTGACAAGGGAGAGGGGTCAAAAATTGCCCAAAAATTGTTGACATAATTAATGAACAGCACCTTACTCACAAAACACGGCATCCAAATTTCCACTAGGGCCTAATAGCGTTTAGCTGAATCGAGGATTCTTTGCTTTGTGTATTCTCCGGATTTCACTGGTTCGTATCGGTTTGATCCGTCGATGCAGACGATTTCCATATCAGGATCCGCATGCACGAAGAATGCCAGCGACTGTCTGGCCTTCGAGAACTCTCGACCGTCGTCATCATGAAGAGTGACGACTCGATGGACAGTGGAGATGAGCTTGTCGGACGTCCAGCGTTGTAAAACCTCGGCGATATTAACTACAACCGTGTCTTCGATCGGCGTCGCATCGATCCACCTGTTGTCGGTTCCTTTCACCTGCAGGCCACCTGCGTCGTCTTGGAACACCAACGTTATCGTCCCGTAGTCGGTATGCTCGCCGAGGCGTTTCTGTCCTTGCTTCAGGGTCCCGGGCAAAACCGGCGGATAGTAGAGAGTTCTCAGACAAGTTCCGTAGGCTCGAGTCTCAGTCATCAGGTTGTGACATCGAACGAAGAAGTCGGTGTCGTCGAGTTTGAGGCCGATTGCCAAGAGCTTCAGAATTCTGGTGGTCAGAAGAGAACATTCCTCAAAGAATTTCATCAAGATCGATTTAAACTGCACTATTTCTGTCGTCCAAACTGGAGATTCGATCGCGGACAGAGTGAATTCGAAACTCTCTTTCAAACCGCCAGGGCTGGTGTGATCAAAAACCTCTTCTTCGACACCAAAGTATCCCTTGTGGTCGGTTTCCTCTCGCGCCGTGTACTTTTTCTTTGTTTCCAGCGGAAGAGAAAAGAAATCTTTGGAGCAAGAGAACGTCGACTGGAGAAGCTGCTTCGACACTCCGCAGTTGCGCAAATAGACGAAACCGATCGTGGAAAAGGCATCAACCACGAGCCTTGCCACTTCCAGGACGTCATTAGACATAAAGTCCCACTGAGTTGTTTGCATGGAACACGGCGTAAAATCGATCACGGGGATAGTTTCGACCTTATCCGACATTTTAATGTTTGCAAATGACGGAACGAACTATACTGGAATCCAGAAAAGTATTCTCACAAAGATCTTAAAAAGTGATTAGTGAGACGGCAAGAGGATGCAATTATCTGTACGGCCACGGGATGATATTTAGGACTATCGGTTAATTAGGCCTATCTAGCCTAGGGTTTGCGCACCAACGCCAACTCGCAGTACTGTAGGCCTATGTATACAGTAGACCCTATAAGTTTGTTGCGCTGTTGGTTTATATATGAACTCTTCAGGTCGTAATATATCAGTTGCTTGTGTTGCACGAATTTTTTTGTATTTTTGCGTCCGAGGCAGATTTCTCTGAATTCTAAATCACGAGAAAAACCCTTTGAATTCTAGCAGTGGCGACTCCAGGATTTGGCAAGTGGGAGAAGCGTTGGGGTGGCAACTTCTAAGCATTGGGCCAATCATTTGTTGATGGGTATGTAGTAGTAAGTTTAGGGTCCTCAACTGGGGGCACTGAGTGGCCAGGCATTCAATAGGGCGGGTACGGGAAACCCCCACCCCCATGTGAAACCGCCACTGAATTCTAGATCATGGGAAAAGCTCAATTCTTTTGAAATGGACTTAGGCCTAGTTCAACGGTCCAAGTTCGTTGTTTAGGTCTGCGGGACAAATGTTGCAATTAAACAGCATCTTAGTTGTCTCAGCCACTCAGTTGCCTTCACGTGACTCTGTCCTGGAGCTGCTGTTGAGCCAGCAGCCGCCAGGAAAAAAGGTGCGCTCTGATCTGATCTGATCATCAATTGATTTCTTATCAGCAGGGCCGCCGAGAGAAGTTCCTGGCCCCGGTACAAAAAAAAATTGACGGACCCTGAAAACTATTTATAAACTCTCCGATAAACCTGACAAGCAAAAAACCCTTATCGACTCCGTCGCTTATCATTACACCATCGTCACCGGACCCGGGCCCCTTTGAGTTCCATGGGCCCCGGAACAATGTACCGGGTGCGCCTCCTCTCCTCAGGCCTGCTTATCAGCGGCTTTCGAGATCCTGGACCTTTTTCTAATGATGTGATTTTAGATGGTTTAGGAGGCTAAGCAAGCCTGTGTGAAAGCCACTGAAGCAACTATTCGCACTCAATAGCCTAGTTTTCCGAGATTATTATTATTATTATTATTATTATTATTATTATTATTATTATTATTATTATTATTATTAAACAAGCCGATTTTATTATTAAATTATTATCCAAATGATTTTTAAACAAGAACCGTTCAGAGATAATTTATATAAGGCCGCCCTAGAGGGTGTTCTAGAGAGGTTTCGGTACACATGAATAAAGTTCAAAATCAAAAGCACTTTACAGTCCAAATGATTTTTTTAAAGAATGTTTTGAGTTTCCGCTCAGAGTCGTTCAGGAACCGTTCAGAGATAACCTTTGCCACGGTCCACGGCCTAAGGCCGCCCTAGAGGGTGTTCTAGAGAGGTTTTCGGTACACATGAATAAAGTTCAAAATCCGAAATTACAGTCCAAATGATTTTTTTAAAGAATGTTTTGAGTTTAGCTCAAGTCGTTAAGTTGAGAAATAAATAACGGCCTAAGGCCGCTATAGAGGGTGTGACGACGTCAGACTTTTGACCAACTTACCCAAGAGAATAGAAATGATAAGTTGCAAATAAATAACTATAGTGACGACGTCAGACTTTTCGGGTGTAGGCCTACATCAGCCCCTAGAAATTATACCATGACTGAGCTTACCCAACGTCTACTGTATTATCCTAAGATTTTCTCTAGCAGAGCAGCTGAGAGCAGGTAATGCGATCCTAACAAAGTTTGGATTACGGAGATCTGTAGCTCCTATAGAATTCTCAGATTTGATTGTTTGCTTGTTCAAGGCCAGTTAGACATTCCTCCCTCCTCCCTCCTCCTCCCCCTCCTCCCCTCTCCTCCCCCCTCCTCCTCCCCCTCCCTCCCTCCCCCTCCTCCCTCCCTCCCCCTCCCTCCCCCCTCCCTCCCTCTCTCCTCCCTCCCTCTCCTCCCTCCCTCTCCTCCTTTAAATAAAAATATATCTAAGGCACTAATCGCTCCACACAAATCTTCCTTGCTTGAATTCTTGACTATAGCTATTGTCGGATTTCAGCGAGTTAGGCCTACCGTCGAAGCTCCATGTAGGCTTACACTCTTATCATTTTATCGTTTTCCACTAGGTTCATCAGAATTAGAGTAGGCCTATAGATGGCCTAAAGGCCCAACAGCCTTAACTGCACCCATACTGTCATGGGCGTCCAAAGAAATATTTTCAGGGAGTGCAAATTAAAGGGGTCTTGTAACGAAAGAAATGATAAAACGTTACAGGGGGATGCAAGTTCATGGGATTCTTATATAAATTTCTATTTTAAATTAGTACTAAAGATTGCTATTTAAAGTAATTTTACTTTTTTCATAACTTCACAGTTTTTCCAGGGGTGCAATTGCATCTCCTTTCTACCCCTCTGGACGCCCATGCATTCTGTAATACATCTGCACCGGTTGTAGTACTTCTGGTTACGCATATGCCCATGTACGTTATGCGTACACTGTAGAAGGAAATGTTATCGTCCCCGATCTTGTCCTTTTCAGTCAACACGGCTTCTCTGTGTGCTTAGACAGCAGTAGCGTGTAGAGGGGGGACGGTGGGGCGGTGGCCCCGGGCGCCGACCAGATGGAGGCGCAAAAATTGACTCGACGACGTTTTTTTTAGCTCGTCAAACATTTTTATCGACTTGTTCCGGGCGCCCACCACTCCTGCACGCGCCACTGTTAAGCAGCGTACATATGAGTCACATATTCGACTACAAGCGCCGTCGAGGTGGTCGTCGGGTTACTGTGCATCGCTGTTTCTCTGCAGCTGTTAGGATTCACGTTGATTCATCCAATGAATCGACAGCTTTACAATACAGTTAACACTGAGCAGAGCCGTAGCGAGGGTATCCGGCGCCCGTGGGCAAAGTGTACCGTTGGCGTCCCTTAACAGTGCTGACGAGCAAAAAAGGTCGTCACGTGGTTCTCGGCACCCCTCAGGTCTTACGGCGCCCCTCTTCATATAGTGAGTGCAGTGTTGAGAAGCAAAAAGGTTATCGTACATGTTTCTTCTTCTTTATTGTGCATTTCACTTACCCGAATACCCAATTTTGGCGCCCCTCACCTCGGCGCCCGGGGGCATATGCCCCTCTGGCCTCTGCCCCCTCGCTACGGCTCTGTTAACAGTGTCCACGGTAGTAGAAGCACCTGCGAAGCCAAAGTCATCGACACAGAAGTAGGCTAAAGAGAAAACGAGGAGTCGCAGGCCTATATTTCTTTGTTCTAATACAGAATACGAACGAGAACAGAGAGTAATTTTCTCCTGTGACTTCTTGGTCTTTAAACCGTGTAGGTCTATCCATCTATGCCTATATATTGTCTAGAGCTTTACGGTTGACATCCTTGCAGTGGTCGGTTTTAAAATATTTTAGCAATGTCCTTGACGTTAGCCAATGGTCGCTCCTTGATTCGAATCTTAATTAATCCCCGCTTTTCCAAAAAAAAAAACAAAAAACAAACTCTAGCACTAATTATAAGGCTGTCATTCCGAGTTTTCTAGTTATGGTTATGGCGAACAGGCATGTTTCGGCAAATGCAATTGACCGGTCGGAAGGGTCATGCAAATCGTGTAAATACGATAAGATTTTTTTGGGGGGAGGTAGACCTGGAATAGTATTTTCTGCAAGACTGTAACAGGTTTGATATAACTTTTCTACAGAGAATGGTATTGTCAGACGTGTGAATGGCTAGCACTTTTGACAGAAAAGTGAAGAGCACCTGCTAATCAAGTTTTAAAAAAAATTAGGGCACTATCTCTTGTACATCAAAAGTGCTTGGCATTCAGAATTTTGCCTGTGCTTTTCTCTAATGCGTAAATTGGACATTTTTAAGCTACAGATAATTTTCCCCGGCCTTGTCACTTTTGCTCCGGAGTCCAGGAGTCTAGATTAGACACTGGTCCCCATTAAAAGGGGGGAGCGGAGGGAGAAGAAGGAGAGAAGGGAAGAAGGATGGAAGGGACAGAGCACCGTAGCCAGGTTTTTCGGCCGTCGGGGCAAGATTTATATTTTGCGCTCCTAAATTTTGGCGACGACCTTTTTTTAGTCGTCCACAGAGCACATAGTCAACTTGTCTCCATCACCTCCATTTTTGCGGCTGATGACCTTTTTTAGTCGTCACAGAGTTTACTTCTCCATTTTAGGGCTGATGACCTTTTTATATTCGTCACGAAGTCAAAAAGGACCTTTTTCTGTTTTCACACCCGAAAAGCCCCCCCACCAGTCGGACCGGGGGTGGCTTGCCCTCCCGCACGCGGCTCTGGGAAGCACCAAGGAGGGCGTCGAGTTTGCACCGGTCGGAATTTTTTCCTAGCTACGCCAATGGATCGAAATGCCGCGTGAGACTCGGATTCATTTCAAACGACGTTGATAGATCCTTGGGCCAGAGACGTCGCATAACGAATATAGGCTAATTGAGACCTAAAATTTAATGTATCTCGGGCTAAAAAGTGTTATTGAGCAATTACAATTTAGACGTCTTTTACTATCAGGAATGGGCCTACTTATGATTTTATTTATACTTAAAGTGTGACGTCACACGCTGGTATTTGCACCCTCTCTGTCACAAATTGCCACGCTTTCTTAGACTCTCCCCGCCTCGAGTGTGACGTACTTTATGGACGGCCCCTTTTTGCTGGGGGTTTCGGATCCTCCTCCGATGCCCCAGTGACTGATATAGTGCATGCTAAAAAGTCTACTCTAATCCAATGATCCACTTAGATAGCGCGACTTTATAACGTAGGCTATAGGCTTACGCCAGCCCCAGCAACGCCGGCATCATATCATCCACGTGTTTAATCCTATTTCACAGCAGCTGTTGTTGTGCATGGATTATTGGAGAAGGGAGGAGGACGAAAAGGAAATGAGAAAGAGGATGACTGGCTGCGGATGCTGGCTCCACACAGCGGATCCATACTCTTCGAGCAATGGGCGATCAGCCGAGGCCGAGCTACGCGGCGGCGGCCGGACGTGACGTGTGTTGTTGTTGCTGTTGCTGCTGCTGCTGCTGCTGCTGCTGCTGTGCAGACAGACGGCCGGGCGTGCGTCCGTCTCCGGCTATTATCTTTCTTTTCTCGTAGAATTTTGACGGTTTAAAATCGAAAACTGCGCAAATTCTGGGCGATGGCCGACGAGTGCAACATCAAGGTGGTCTGCAGGGTCCGACCCTTGAACAGTTCGGAAGAAAAAGCGGGGAGCAAATTCATCGCCAAGTTCCCCACCGACGACTCTGTATCGATCGGCGTAAGTACTGCTGGGAGGGCCGCCGGCCGATGGGACCCGACGGTCCGTCGTTCTAGGGCGATTTGCTTCGGATTTGCGCGATTTGTCGTTGTTGTAGTTGTTGTTGTACAGTACTCAGTGTGAAGTGTCTGCGTTATTCAACGTTGTCGTTGTTGTGTCATCATTGTCTTCCACACACACATTAAGCATTATTATCATAAATTATCACAGTGATGTCATTGAGCGTCTCACTCTCAGCCATGTCTGATGTCGTCGTCATCATCATTCCGTGCTGAATTTTCCATGGTTTTAAGGAAATTTAAATCTTTTAAATAAACAGAAGCAACTTTGACCAGAAACTACCGGGGGCATAGGTCAGTGCATTGGTACACTAGGCCCCTATATACAGTTTCATTTTTAGTACAATTTGCATGATAAATGATCTGTTTCTGTTTTTAGGGTAAAGTTTATGTCTTTGACAAGGTGTTCAAAGCAAATGTGACTCAAGATTTTGTGTACACTAATGTCGCAAAACCAATTGTTAAAGGTGAGAATCTTGAAAATTGTCGCTGTCTCTATTGCACTAACTAGTGTGAAGCTGGATATGTAGTGAAAGCAAGAGACCAATCATTTTTTTCTGTTTTGATTCATGATTATATGGATGCCACTGTTTTTGCTAGAAGCTAAAATGATGAGACAGAAACTGAGATATTTTGGACACATTATGAGAACCAATGACACCATAGAAAAGGAGACTATGCTAGGGAAAATGGAAGGAAGTGGAGGAAAAGGAAGACCACGCATGAGATGGACAGATAGAGTTTATGAAACAACAGACATGACTGAAAGAAGAACTGAATAAATGACAAAGAGTAGAGAAGAATAGAGGAAACTTATCCATGATATCACTGGAAGTTGATTTCAACTTGATGGAACAAAGTGGTGATGATGACTGTTTTTTCAGGGAGTTGGTATGATTTAAAAATCAAAATTTGAGGCTTTGTGTTGGGTTGACAATGTGAACAGTGTCAATATCATACATGCCAGGCCATTGCAGATTTTAATGTCTAATGAATGTGAACATTGTGAAGGTTGTTCATATTGAAAATTTTATATACATATATATAATATATATATATATATATATATATATATATATATATATATATATATATATATATATAATTGTGTGTGAATTTTGTGAGATTGCTAAATTTATTTGAAAAAAATTGTTTCTTATCTAGATGTTCTTTCTGGATACAATGGAACAATCTTTGCTTATGGTCAAACATCTAGTGGAAAGACACACACTATGGAAGTTAGTAAAATTTTCATAAAACTTAATATGCTTATCCGGTAATAAATAACTATTTTCTTAGATTTGCTGAGTCTGAGAAATTCAAACTTACTTTACTTTATAGCTGATGCACGATAGAAATCATACATTACATACAAGCATGTGGGCATATGCACACACGCACACAGACACACACACAAATGCACCCATGCACACACATGCATAAGTTTATGAACATGAATTAATTATCTTAGTAGTAGAATATATCACCTAAGAGACAATTAATTGCCTGGTAATTTATCAGCATCCTGCATGGTATCTCCATAAGCCTGCAGATTGACTGCTGAGACTTCAGAGTAAGACAGAGAAGAGATGTACAAGAAGTGACCACTGTGAATAAACTCTATGGAGTTTACAGCTGTAATTTCTCTATTAATTCTGTGATGTATTTTTTAGTTAATAAATCAACAGTAGAGTCAATCTCAGGGGCATAAAGTTGTTACTCAGAAAATAATACTGGATCAGGATTGAATCAACTGAGTCAGTTGTCTAGAAATAATAATAATAATAATAATAATAATAATAATAATAATAATAATAATATAAATAATAATAATAATAATAATAATAATAAAATAATAATAATAAATGATAAATGATAAATAATAATAATAATACTAATAATAATAATAATAACAACAACAACAACAATAATAATAATGGTTTCATCTTGATTTTCCAGGGTGTTCTTGGTAATCCAACTCTTCAAGGAATCATTCCACGAATTGTTGGTGATATTTTCAGTTACATCTATCAAATGGATGAAAATCTTGAGTTTCATATCAAGGTGTGTATTAAGTTACTGAAGGTTTAGCATTCATGTCTCTTGATCTGTACATTTCTTCTTTAATTTTTAGTCGAGAAAATATGTCTAAACATTTAAAAAGCCTTTATATTCTCCTATTTGTTATATTCATAGTATTTTTTGATTCTTAACCCTAATGCCTGTAAAATTGCCCTGAACATGTTGAAACTTTTAGACTGAAGGTTTGGATATTAAAGAATACAAATAAGTGTACTGAATACTGAATTTTTATCAGCATTCTGTATATTAATGGACTGTAGGTGTCATATTTCGAAATCTACATGGACAAAATTCGGGATTTATTGGATGGCAAGTATCTAATGATTTCAGCTATGTCATCTATTGCAAATTTTGACCATGGAAATAAGAATACTAGGGTTGGCAAATTAACACGTTAATGCATTCCATTAATACATTAAAGAATTGATTGCGATTAAAGAAATCAACACAGTTAAAATTTTTAATGCAAATTTTGTACATTCAATTTTAATAAAATGATCAGTGCCTTAGCAAATTAAAATGGAACCATTGGCCTCGCTGTTGAATGAAAACTATTGCAAAATTGATGATAAAACACAGTCCACAATGTTAAACAATTGATGTTTGAGCATTTACTTTATCGTTCAACGACGGAATGCTTACTTTTTGGTTTACAACTCAAAACAAGTCGCCTTAATTGGGATAACTTACAATATTGTTACGTTTTCTTGATATTGTTTCAGTGACAAAGACGAATCTCTCTGTTCATGAAGATAAAAACAGAGTTCCTTATGTGAAGGTGATTTCATTTTGTATATTTACATTTTTTTCAATTGTTTGTGGAAAAATTAGTTGATCAGTTTTTGACTTCCAGCTTTATATTTGCACGTCCAGCTAATGTTTGAAATTTGAGAACTGTTAATAATTTATTTGCATTTTCTGCTTCAGGGAGCAACAGAACGATTTGTTTCCAGTCCTGAGGAAGTAATGGAAGTTATTGATGAAGGAAAAGCCAATCGACATGTTGCTGTTACAAGTAAATTTCACATGATTTATAAAACACACACACACACACACACGCACATGCACAATGTATGTTTTGTAGTTATCTTGCAGATCAGCTCATATTCTATTAGGCTGTTTAACCTATTTATTTTTCATTGTCCTATACGTGTTTGATCTATGTACAGTTGTATGTGGGCCCTTTATTGTTGGTCCAAAAGTGTCCTGCATTCAATGGCCACAGTAGATGAGAGTAATTAATTAAACCCTTTGTTTGCAATGATATTGCACAGGACACTGAAGTTTATGAAAGTAATTTGCACTTGTACATGCTGCACAGTGGTCAGCGTCATTGAAAGCCAATATTTTTTCTCCGTCTCGTTGCAGACATGAATGAACATTCGTCGCGCAGTCACAGTGTTTTCCTGATTAACGTCAAGCAGGAGAATGTAGAGACACAGAAGAAATTAAGCGGAAAGCTGTACTTGGTTGATCTGGCAGGTAGCGAAAAGGTGACTACCGGTACTGAGTTTTGAAGATATGCCTTCCATCTGTTTGCAAGTGGACGTTAGACTAGCATTTGATTTTGAATTAAAACATACATTTTGATTTAACTTTGTTTAAAATCTGACTAAATTATTTGATTGACCTGGTGTTGCTGTTGATAGTGATGATGATGATGATGACAACACTGATGCCGATGATGATGATGGTGATGACAACGATGATGAGTTATTCAAGTTGCTGTATTTATTTGACTGATGCAGAACTGTATGGTTGGGGTGTTGTGTGAATTGTTTAGGTAAGTAAGACAGGTGCCGAAGGTGCAGTACTTGATGAGGCAAAGAACATCAACAAGTCGTTATCCGCACTTGGCAACGTAATTGCAGCCCTGGCTGATGGCAGTGTAAGTTGTCACACCAGTGTTGCCTGCATAACTTTATCTACTGTAGATGGGCATTGTGTCTTTGTATGGGTGTGATTTGTGATGGAGAGTCAACTGTTGGTTGTTGCTGATCTCATTGAGTGTTTGCTGTTGTTGAATTCCTACACATACATGGTTATTTCAGCAATATAGGCGTGAATTTTGTACTTGACTTTATTCGTGGATTCGTTAATTAGGTATTTTAATTGAATAATTTTTTAGTTGGATTATGTGTTTACAATTGATTGATTGATTGATTGATTGACTGTTAGTTTTTTAGTTTCAAATAGAAATCACAGAACAATCAAAGATTACAATTTATTAATATAATAATAACAGAAACATAAGGCACTGAGTGAGCTTTTTCTATTTCTGGGCCAAAAATCCGGAATTCTCTCCCTCTGGCTGTCAGATCTTCCAATTCATTGAGTATTTTCAGATCCAGACTTAAAAACACATCTCTTTCAATTAGCTTTTCCTCCTTAGTCGGTCTTACTCTCTCCCTCTGACTGATCTCTGGAATAAACCTGGTCTTTTGCGAATGGATTTGAAGTACCATCGATTGATACGCTCAGGTATTATAACTGGTGCTATAGAAGTGCATAATTATTATTATTATTATTATTATTATTATTATTATTCAGTATTCAATATTAACATATTAAATGGAGAGGCGGAGGAAGAGAATTACGGTACCTGTAATCATCCCATTTATTTCTCTCACTGTAGATTTATGTTCCCTATCGAGACAGCAAGTTGACGCGCATACTCCAGGAGAGTTTGGGTGGAAATGCCAGGACCACGATGATCATCTGCTGCTCTCCCGCAGCCTTCAACGAGGCTGAAACTCGCTCCACTCTTATGTTTGGTCAGAGGTAAGAGTGGATTGGAATGTTTATCTGTTGTAGGATATAATGTTTCAGTTGTCTTCATTCGGAATCGTTCCTATGTTTTTTTCTGTCTAATAATGTCAGGGCTGCACATAATTATAGGATTGCTTGCTGGCATAGTGAATTATTTTTCATTTGTACCTTTTGTGGTTTTTCCATTTAAATCACCTAAAATAACAGTTGGTAAACTATGTGATAATTTTTATTATAACAAAAAAATTTATATTTAATTGGCACTTTTTGGGAGATTCTTCATTTCAGAAATTTTCTATTTGCCCATTGCAGGGATTAGATTAGTCATTTCACCTATATTTTTAGCTCTTTGGCAAGCTGTTTCACAGGTGTAATGTCAAATCTGTAGTAGTTAGTTGTCTTGTTATGTGCAGTCCCAGATGTTGAATTTTATTTGCTGGTAGTCTATGTTGCTTTTGATTTCCTTGATGAAAACAACATTTACTTAGAAATTTTTTCTTTCCATGATTTGTATTTTTGTGTTGATGCATTAGTATTTCTTGATCCAGTTGCCAGGTCTTAGAAAACTCCTTTGTTGTTTTGATAATCACAGTGTGGGCCTTGTTTGTTTTGAGAATTAAAAAAAAATGTGTTCTGATTGTCTTGGATGTGCGCATGTCATTCACTGGCTGAAATCATTATTTTTGCTGTTAGTCATAAATATTGATGCAAGTTTTTAAAAATTTTATGTTTTTAAGTTTTCTATTACTTCCTTTATATTTTGAAATTTTCTGTTATCTGATAAATACTTTAATTTTAGTTTTTAAAGTCAATGTTCTTCCATTGCGCTTGTATATTTGTTTTGTTCTGAAAGTAGTCAATTTTTAGACTTGCGTACCTTCGGCTGTATTTTTCATGCTGGTTTGCGAACAACAACTGTAGCTGCTCGTGTTTGTTGTGACTGTATGGTGCATGTTTTAGCATCTAAGGACCATCTCAGGTCTATTGCCACCAGAAGTTTTGGCTGTGGTGAGTATTTGATTATCATTAACCCCTTAACTGGGTATTTAACTGTAACTCAATGTAAAATGGACGGATATATCCGGGGTCCCCAGTTAAGGGGTTAAAGTGCTGATTTATCGATGTTGATGATCAGCTAACTGAATTACTCACTGCATGTTCAGCTGCTTTTGAATGTGCTTTATGACTATTTGTTGTTCAGATAATTGCAAGTTAGGCCTAAGAAATAAAAGGTTTTACTCTATTCTAATTGCTAATCATATGATTTTTTTATTGGAAATGACCAGCAGCTGTTTTTGATGCATGAATGCTTTGAATCTGTTATATTTTGGGAATTTTTGTAATCATTTATTTTAGAATCTTTGCAGATTCAATGAAAGAAATGTTGACTTTGATATATGTTGTGCAATGTGCATGCATCTTGATGTTCATTTCAATGCTTAGTACTGCTCTGACATTTCTTTTTTCTCTTGGGTTTGCTGGTAGTAATTATGAACTGCAAAACTGTTTTTTGCCACATTTCCTAAGATAATTGGTCAAGGATTTTCTGCTTCTTTAACCTCTTAACCAGCCATTTATTTGTAACTTAATGTAAATTGGATGAGTATTCTCGGGACAGCCGGTTAGGGGGTTAATTGTTTGTGATTTTAGTTATTTTTCTTTGCTTCATTTATTTTATGTGGAACATTTATTTTTAAAATGTCACGATAATTTTTGTTACACTGACTGCTGCTTTGAAGTGATGGTGGTCGTGGTGTTAGTTGTCTGCCACTAAGGGAGATCCAGTTGGCATTATGCCACTGGGGGGAGGCTAAGATGGGTGAGATGGTTTCTTTTTGCTTTCCTCGTGGACATTTAGGATTGTGCAAATTGTCCAAGGGTCTCTACCGCTAGTGACTAAGATAAGATTTGAACCTGCAACTTTGTGAGCGCATGGCCTCAACCTTTCCCAAAACTCTGCCTTGCCACCCCTTATTGTCTGACCCCCACAATAGTTAATTATATAATTTATAAACAAATCTAAATATTGATTATAACTAATTGCAATACAGGTCAAAAGACATCACCATCATGATCATTATTGAACTTCTATAGTGCCACTTTAGTAATATCATTGACATCAGTTGATGGTCACTCCTTGATTTGAATCGTAATCCCCTTTGTCAAATCCAATAAGTCAATCCAACATAGATTACCTGTAGCATTTTTCCCTAAGGCAGGTAGATCGTTTGCTTAATTGTGACTTCAGGTAAGCCAGGTAGACTTGTTTATGGTGATTTCAGGTTGTTAATTTTATAGTTTAGTGTTGATAATTAATTTGCTTGTTAATTTCCTGCTTGCAACAGAGCGAAGACAATTAAGAACTCGGTTATGGTTAACGAGGAGTTGACGGCTGAAGAGTGGAAACGAAGATATGAGAAGGAAAAGGAGAAAAACGCTTGTTTGACGGGTCTTGTGGAGCGCTACGAAGCTGAACTTGCAAAGTGGCGTGCAGGTATACTGACACTTTGCCCGGCCGAAAACCCATCTTGCCTACATGGCTATTTCAAGAAAGATTAAGCGCATAAGAATAAGCAGCTACTACTGTACTACTTTCCAAAGTGCTATATAAATGTACGAGATTTTTTACTTACTTACTTACTTTGTCTTAAGATTTATGCATTAGACATTGAATTTAGGCGGATTTGGCCTAAAAGACATCATACGGGGGACAGATTTGGAGGTGTGCATAATGTCATTATGATCTGTTCAAACATCTGTGTATAATCAGAAAAATGCATTAAAATTTGCCCCCCTGCATTTGGAAACTAAACCAGCATATTTTATGTTCCAGCCATAACAGCTTCCTCATCTCCTTGTTATAGATCTAAAGCATACTACTGCCTTAATTTTTTTGTTAAGGATTCAGAACAGCGGCAGTACCTAAAGGTCTAGCAGATTGAGAAAATGGATGTTTATAATTCTTTTCTTTGCTTAGCTGTTGCTGTTAATATCTTCTCATTTACTTGTTTTCACTATTGTTGTTGTTGTTGTTGTTATCCAAAGGTGAGTCTGTTCCTGAGAATGAGCGCACTACTGATAAATCAATGACGGACTCTTTGAGCGCCTCGAGCTCTACTCATAATCTGCCGAGCATCAGCAAAACGCCGGTCCCAGGAGCGGTGGCAGCGGCTGCCGTGTCGGACGAGGAGCGGCTGCTGTGGGAGGAGGAGAAGCAGAAGCTCTACCAGCAGCTTGACGACAAAGTTTGTCATTTCAGAAAATGTTTTGATTTGTGTAAAATTTTCCATTCAAAGAGATTTTCATTTCTTCAAAAGTTCATCAACAAATACTGGAGAATTTTGTTGATTTGCTGTGAAATTTAAGTGGTTGAATGCTCGGCTGAAGAAAAAATTAGCATTTCTGGGGTTTCTAATGTAAATGAATTCATTTGTTTCTTTGTTGCACATGGGGTAGTATGTTACAGTTGTAAATTTTATTCTTGAGGTCCTTATATTCGATTTTTATAGCATGCAGTCTTGGTTTGAAAAGTTTGTGCAACAACGTGTGATAATTATGATACCGTCAATTGCGATGTTTAACAGGATGACGAGATTAACAATCAGGCCCAGCTGGTCGAAAAGCTGAAAGAGCAGGCTCTCGAGCAGGAAGAACTCATCTCGTCAATCCGTCGGGAACACGAGGTCCTCCAGCAGGAAGTGCAGAGGATCCAGACTGAGAACGACTCCGCCAAGGACGAAGTCAAGGAGGTGCTGCAGGCCCTCGAGGAACTGGCCGTTAACTACGACCAGAAGTCACAGGAAGTGGAATGCAGAAACCGCGAGAACGAGACTCTCAACGACGAACTCCAGAAGAAAGCGGTAAGCCATTATGGCCATTGGTGGCTCGGATGCTGCTTGGCTGTTGTTGCTGCTCCACTGGGGTTAAAATTCAGTTCCAGTGTAACAGCCGTGACCGCCCGGTATTGAAGAATCTGACCTGAATTGCGGTTTGACTGAAATTAAACATGTTAACCCTTAAACTGCCAGAACCGATTACATTCGGTGCAATTGCACATAGTTACAAAGTATTTGGCAGTTTAAGGTTTGACTACATTTTGGATTTTGTTCTGCTGTTCATCATATATTGGACTTCTGAAATTTGTGTTGTAGACTTCAGTAATTTCTCTGGATTGTACCTATTTCACCTATTTCATTTAAATTGTAAAACAATTAAGTTCTTCTATGGATGTTATATCAAATACTTCAAATACTATTATATTATAATAATCTATTATATTATAATAATCTAAGGTTTTATTGTAAGCTACGCCCGTAGGGGTCCGTGTAGTAGTAATAGGTGGCTTATCGGCGGACGGTGGCCAGTCTCTTCCGCCGAACCTTGGTTACTTAATGTTTCTTGCTACTCATTTGATGTTATTATCTAGCGATTTCAATGATTTTTATTCTATGGAAATAATAAAATGATGATGATGAGTGATATTACCACTCATCTATCTTGCCCCAATAATAGTAGTAATAATAATTATTATTAAGTTCTTCTGCAAATGTTATTATTAAGTTCTTCTACAGATGTTATTATGTAACTTTCAATGATTTTTTATTCTTTGGAAATAATAAAATGATGATGATGATGGTGGTGGTGGTGGTGGTGCTTCTGCTGCTGCTGCTGCTGATGATGATGATGATGATGATGATGATGATGATGATGATGATGATGATGATGATGATGATGATGATGGAAATAAATAGTTTGTGATCTAGTTTCCCTATAGCTTCCAAGAAGTTTGCAAATACTTGTACATTCTCTGTATTTGTGCTTTTGACTGTTTCAGTGTATCAACATGGAACTTATTTAATTTACTTTTCAAAGGTTTGCATTTATGATAATCAATCAATTAGAATTAGTAATTATAATGCATCTCTTGTTTCGGATTTTTAGTCGACCATGCAGACGCTGGATTCGGAACTCCAGCAGGTCAGGGAGAGTAACTCGCATCAGAAGAAGAGAGTCGTTGAGATGATGATGAGTCTAATGAAGGATCTTTCTGATATTGGAACTGCTATTGGAAGCGAATTCAAGGCAAGAGAAGTCATATCTGATTTGTTTCTTATTCCTATGATGGAAAAAAAATGTCGGGAAACTTTCATTTTACATTTCTGCAGCATGACTGAGGTTAATAAAGAATGTAGAACATAATTGGAACCACAAGAAAAAGAACTCGCATGGTTAACCAACTGAATATGACAGTAATCTGGTTTGACCATACAGAATGAATTTTTAAATGTTTTTATTCACAACTTGAAGCTAATGAAGGGTTAGAACCTACCGGTAATATAAAAATGATAGTTTAACATATGGGACATTATAATGTCACTTAATTGAGGAGCCTGATGCTGTGTGCTGAACACTTGAACAAAAAATCGATAGCTCATTTGTTACGATCATTGCAATCGGCTTCAGCTCAAATCTGCCGATCCTTCATTGGACCTTTTTATCTGGAATGATTATGTGCATCAGATTCTGTTAAAAACTCATTCTCTTATGCTTGGTGCTTTAGACTGATGGCCAGTGCATTGTTATCTGATGCCACATTTCAGTATTCTGATCCTGATACACTCCGATATATGCATTGAGAATTGATCTTACTGGCTTGACCTGGATCTAATTTTCAATTTGGAATATGGTGTATCCTAGGCATTATGACTGTAGCTCCATAGAAGTTGGTTGATCGACTGATTGATTGAATGACTGATTAATCTATCAATTGACTGAATGATTGATTGATTGCATATTGCTGTTTTCCCATCTGCAGCTGGAATTGCAGAAGCCTCAGGGTGGAGGTGAAAAGATTGAGGAGGACTTCACGCTGGCCCGCCTCTTCATCAGCAAGATGAAATCGGAGGCAAAGACCCTCATGCAGCACTGCGGCCAACTGGAAAGCTTCCAGACTGAGAACAACAAGAAGCTGGATGAAGCAGAAAGCCAGTTGTCATCCTGCAAGCTTCTTGTACAACAGGTAAGTTTATAAGCACAGCTGGTAAACTGGTTAACTAAACTCACCAGCTATTTAATTGACTGCTGTTATTCATAATACTCTTGTGTAGGAGTTTTAAGCCCCATTTCTGATAGTTTTTAAGAAATTGAATGAAAAGCTCAAAGAATAATCTCCACAGATGAAATAAGATTTGACTGAATATATGACTGTATATGGTACCACACTAACTGCTACTGCTATCTGTTAATGAGACTCAACAGTTTTCGTGTGACCCAATGTGTTTTTTTGCACCATCGCGCGATGATGATGATGATCATTTCCCTGCCCTAAACCTTGTCCAATTGGCTTTTGCCATCTGGGAATGGGATGAGTGAAATGGTTTCCCAGTACCTTCCTCACAGACAATTAGGGTTGAGTAACTTTCCCAAGGGTGCTATGCAGTGGTTAGTGTTAAGAATACCACAACTACTCAGCTATGCCCCTACACCACGTGTAACATTTAGATACGCTTATAATGTGAACTGTTGTTAAATTTTGTGATATTTTTGCCTATGACACCCACAGAAATTTTCAGTTGTGTGACAGATATCCCAAAGATATTAAATGGGTTATGGTGACCTGTGATTTTGCAGTTTTGTTGTTGTTCTTTCCGTCATTTGTCGCTGTTGTTCTTATGAAGTTATCTCGAGTTGTTCTTGAAACTTTTGTTCAATTAATTATTTTAGCATGAGGTAAAGATGAAGATGGTTAGTGAATCGATGAAAGAAGTTGAATCCAAAAAGTGCCACTTGCAGGAGCAGGTCGACCAACTGAGTGAAGAATGCGCTAAATTGAAGGCAAAGGGTAATATTGTCATGCACTGCTTTTATTTTACATATATTCATTATTGGATCAATATACTATTATTATTATTATTATTATTATTATTATTATTATTATTATTATTATTATTGTTGTTGTTATTATTATTATTGTTGTTGTTGTTGCTATTATTATTATCATTGTTATTATTATTATTATTATTATTATTATTATTATTATTATTATTACTACTATTAAGACCATTTTTATAGTGCAGTATACATAGCTAGGGGCCAAAGTCAAGGGCGCTTTAACACGTAGCATTTGTAAGCAATATTAAACAAGTGCGTCTTTAGGGTTCTTTGCGAATAGTTCAGAAGAGTTTGCTTTTGTCACATTGATGAAGTAAATTGATGAAGTAATAGAACCTGTATGTCACAATGCCAGATCTTTTAGCAAAAAAGAAAATAATAATGCTATAAAATTAAATGTAAAATAATGAATATTTTGTGCAGTGTTTGATGAACTCATCAATTTATCATATGTATGTGTGTGACGCAATTTCAATTGATAAAAAGTATTCTTGATCTTGATGCAGTCAGTGTCTAAAAATTTGAAGTGGGAATGCGTGGTTTTTGATTTAGACAAGAGAAAGTTTAATTTTTTAAAGATGTATTCATTGCTTGCAACAGATTATTAACATATCATAGACACTCCATCCATTTCATAATTCTGCAAGCTGTACTAGTTATTTCTTTTTTTTCATATAAATTCTTTTCATACTAATTTTAGTGAGCTTTATTGGTTTGGGTTTGTTCTTTGTTATAACCAGCAATCATTTAGTTTTCTTGATTTTCATGCGCAGAACAACTCTATCTCTCTCAGATGGAGGAACGCGAGAAGGAGAAGGACAAAATGGAGTCTGCTAGTCAGTTGAAAGAGGCCCTGGAGAAGCAGATGGAGTCACACCGCGAGCAGCATCAGAAGCAGCTCGCTGAGCTTCGACAGGAAATTGCTGACAAGCACTCTCGCATTGACGATCTGTCTGAGTAAGGATGTCATTTGCAGTCAGAAGCCTTTGATAGCAGTTTTAGAACCAGCTTTAAATTCTAGAATTATTCATAGTTTTGCCTATTTTCTGAGTTCCGACGACAGAACAATGAATATTCAAGTCAAGATGAAGAGGAAATTTACTTAATAAGCTTTCAAAGTTTATGATTTCAATGCTAATAATGGCCAAACCACGAATGACTTTGATTTTCAATTATCTTAGACGCCTGTTCTTTAACTTCTAACCTCGATGTGTTAACATTTTGACCTAAACATAGAAACAACCAGAGGCTAAGTCTGGCCCAGGAGAAACTGACGTCCGATTATGAAAAGCTGAAGCAGGAGGAGACGGAGAAGTCTGCCCGTCTGGCCGAACTGTCGCTTCAGATGGATCGACGTGAACAGGCGAAGCAGGACCTGAAGGGTCTCGAGGAAACGGTCGCGAGGGAGCTGCAGACCTTCACAATCTTAGAAAACTCTTCGTTCAGGATCTGCAGGCTCGCGTTAAGAAGGTAAAACAACTCCTCAGAGATGTTTTACAAGGACTCAACTGTCAAGACCAGGACAGGGACCAAGGACTCAAGACCAGGACAAGAACCAATGACTTGGCTGTCAAGGCCAGGACAGAGCCAATGACTTAACCCTCAAGACCAGGACAAGGACCAAGGACTTAACCCTTATGGCCAGGACAAGGACCAAGGACTTAACCCTTAAGGCCAGGACAAGGACCAAGGACTTGAATTAAAATTGAGCAAGGTCCAGGACAAGTAGTTAAACTGTAATTTAATGAAAGGACTGTTCTTTTGAGTCTCAGTATAAGAATTCATGAGCAAGGTCTTCAGAAAAAAGCATGTCTTGTCATAGTTTTCCTTTTTTGTTTTTAAACATCCATTGTGATGTAACCTTAATTTAATGAAATTGGAATTGCCTGTCTCATTTTCTTTGTTTGTTGTTTCATTGTTCTTTTGCAAATTCATTGAACAGCTTTATTCATATTTCTTTACTGTTCTTTCACTAATTGAATGTGAGGTTGAATGAGTTTGACTGTAAGATTCTACGCTCTTAATGTCTTGAAAAGTGCCGCTGACTTTTAAAACATTCTTTCCGATCAGTCGCAGATAAAGTCAGAAGAGGAAGAAGATGAGGCGATGAGCAGCCAGGCACAGAAACAGAAGATCTCGTTCCTCGAAAACAATCTTGACCAACTGACTAAAGTTCATAAGCAGGTGAACAAAGATCTTGTTCATATTTTTGTGTCACTGCATTTTAATCTCTTCATATCATGCACAACAAAGGTACAGCTCCATTGTTGCAGGGATAAATCCCCTTACAAGTCCATTACATTGTCCCCGGACAGTAGGCGGATGGACCATGGGAAAAAGGGAGCCACTCCTGTTGCAAAGATGGCAGACAACAGTACTGTTGCAATTTGGGTGTTGATGTGCGTTTTAAAAGCTGCGTTTTCAATTGGAAAGAAGTGTCACAAGCCACATAGAAAGTTTCAGTCAGACTGTTTATGCTGTTTCAGCATTTATTATATTGCAAGCACATTTTAATGTTGCACAACCATTCGAGTTGGCGCAGGACATAGCAGTCAATCGTCCGATGACCTACTAACCTGGGAGCTGATTGGTTGAACGCAAAGATATCCGGCTGTATTATCCGGTTGAATGTGCATACGCATTCGCTTGGATACATCTGGGTGGTATAATGTCCCAAACAAATATTGCCAGCTTACCAGCTTATCATTCACGCGGATATTGTCTGGATAAATACTACGGGGATATATCCCAGTAACATATCTCCTAATGGAGCCAGCTTAAAACTCATTTTAATGTATCAAGTTTTGATTCCAACGAAGATTGCTCATTAATATTAGCATACAGGCAGTAGACTCAGAGTGATAAAATATTTTAAGCCAGCAGGTGGTGCTGGTGCTGGTAGTGGTGATGATAGTGTTAAAGAGGTGACAATGCAGATAGCATGGTGGTAGTATTATTTTCATTTTTGTCTTATTTTTACCATTTATTTATTGCAAACGCAGTGCAGTTAATAGATTTTCTGTGTCTGTTAATTCATTTGTGTAAACTTCTTGTTGAAGCTTGTACGTGACAATGCAGACCTAAGATGTGAACTGCCGAAGTTGGAGAAGCGTTTGCGCGCCACGATGGAGCGCGTCAAGGCCCTGGAACAGGCTCTGAAGGAGGCAAAGGAGGGTGCGATGAAAGACAGAAAGAGGTCACTGCAAAATCAGTCGCAGTAATTATGTAAACTGAAAATTTCAGTGGCTGTTGTGGTTGGCATTTATTTTGCATTCAGAGTCACTTTGGTTGCATAGGATGTTTATTTTTTTTAATGTTTTCTTGTAATTTGCAAGTTTGGTTGTAATTTTGGTTGTAATTTCACCAACAGTTTTATTAGTATCATATCAGGTTGCATGTTATTCCAATGTCTCAATGGTAATTACATAACATTTAGTTATGTATGATATCAACGTTAATAATGAGATACTGAATGGAGAGACAGGAGAAAGGTAACTAATTTTCTGTCACATATGTTTCAATTATCTTGATTCAATGATGTTTGCATGTGACGTTATGTATAAGTGTGTATCCTTAGATCTTAGCCTGATTTAAAGTGGCTTAGGAGGCATTACTGCCTGAGTGAAGGCCACTAGGGATGCAAACAGGGCTTGAACCCCATTCCGTTCAGCCTACTGCTCCTGTGTGTAACCCACTCTGCCATCTTGTCCCTTGTCCTGTGATCGTTTCTTAATGTGATTGTCAGTAATATATTATGAATTTCATGCTTGAAGGTGTGCTAGATTTAGTTAGGGGAAATTTGCTGAAACTTAATTTGCCTTTGCAGAATCATTTTATTTGATTTCATTTTAACCTCTTTGGTTTGAATCCTACGTGATTCTTGCAGTTTTGCTCATGCATGGCAGCTTGGCATGACTGTAGTTTAGTGCAGAGATCGGCAGCAACCCTTTAGTAGTATTGTGCCACAGTTGGAGCTCTAATTCATTCAGCATACTGTGTTCCATAGTTAAACTAAACAAAGTGACCAGTGTAGGGAGAAGTATATGCGTTTTATTCCTGTTCTACTAGAACCGTTAACACAACTCTCTGTTTTACTCTTCTGCAGATACCAAATGGAGGTTGACCGCATCAAAGAGGCCGTTCGTCAGAAGAACCTTTTGCGTCGGGGGCACTCGGCACAGATCGCCAAACCGATCCGCGCCGGTCATGCTCCCGCGCCTGCGCAAGCCGCAGTGATTCGAGGCGGCGGTGGCGCAGCTGTGATGGCTCAGAACGGACAGGCATAGACGGGTATGCTGTGCCCGTTCAGTTTAGATTTGCAACTGAACCGTTGGCTTTATTGGTCTGTCTGCCTTTCGTTGAAGAGGACCCTCAACGGTTTTCCATCTTCTTTGACCTTATCCGATTTAACTTGTTTGCAGATTCCTAATGATTTGCTCGAACTCATTGTTATCTCTTCCCCTGTTCGTACAAAGGACCATTTAATCCATATAAACTTGCTCTGCTATATTGTAAGTGTGACTAGAAAGTAGAAGCTATGAGTATTAAACCTTTTACCGTTCATTTATTTGTAATGTAATGTAAAATGGACGAGTGTTCTTCGGGCAAACGGGGAATGGGTTAATACCTTGGTAGCACACTTGGTCAGCTGTGCTCAGTTTGCATTCAAAATTTCTGGATGAACTCATGAACTGACAAATTGCTTTAATGAGCTGAATATTACTATATAATATTATTGTGTCATAGAGTTCCCATCCTTGGTTGGCTGTTGCTTTAAAAAGGTTTAAAATTTTCTATTGAGATTGCTTTACAGTGCTAGCCCATTCTCTTGTGACTGTGGTACATTATACATGTATTATAGTCTGTATTTTTTTTACTTTCACGATCTACTAAATAATCTTTATTTTTAGCTGATCATCATAATAATGTTCATTATCTCTTTTCTCTGTGTCTGCTTTGTACAGTACTTGTATCATTCTTTATGTTCTTGTTCGTTTTGCGTAGTTCCAACTCTATATAGTGTTAGCATGTTCCTAACCCTTTTAATGTGTTTTGGTATTGTTTTTCAGATAGTATTGACGTAGAATCAAAAAGCAAAGCAAAATCCGATGGAAGCCAAATTACCGCTTACTAATCTTCCGTCTTTGCTGCTTAAGTTCAAATGGTTAATGTGATCAGTTGTAATTGACAATTCTTTTTTATTTTGAGAAAATGAGTCTTCGTGAATTTCCAAAACAGATTTATAACATTGATTTGTCTGTAGGATTTTCAAGTAAGTTCTCTAACCTTCGTGTGGAAGATGATAACTAAACTAAATCATGTCATAAATGTTTAGATTTTATTTGTAGAATATCTTAAAATTAGGGTTGATCTAAGTTGTTTGTGCTTTGCATTTTGCATTGATTATTTAACATCAAATATTAATAACTGATTTAGTGTTATGTGCGGGATTTTACTCAGTCGTGAAAATAATTATCCATCCGCAAAGTTCAAATTTTAAAAGTAGTATATTGCATGATGCCATTGTTAGTTTGAGAAATTTAATGGAACATTTGCTTTGATTGCTGGATGAAAACTACTTGTGATTTTTGTGTTGTATAATTTGAAGAAGACTTTTTTGTGCATGTTGTCATGTTGGTGATGCCTAATTTCAATTAATTACACAGCCAACAATGCATTTTTAGTTACGATAGAATGTTGTGCGATTGGCTTTGACGTTTACCATCTCCGCATAATTTACGTAGCGTATTTTGAAATTTTCAAGATGCTTGCGTCGGTCGCTGCTAGCTATGATGTCACTTCGTGTATGCTATTGAAATGCTATTTATTGCCTGCTGTAGTTGTTTCCAAGTACTGGGCAGCATAATGGATGTGATGTGAAGAATACATCTTTTGCTGAGGCTGGTGATATATGCCATATTTATGGCAAGTGCTTAAAATTATGACGTGGATCTAAGATTAATGTATTTTCTGCTATAAGGGGCCATCCATAAATGACATAATGCGATTTTGGCGGGTTTTTTCACCCCATCCGCTACGTAACGTGTCGTAACAACAAAATATGACGTAACAACGTGTCGATCCCCCTCTTCTCACCTTTTTAACAACCTTTGACATGCAAAAAATGTCATTCTCATCTTTTCCCTTGTAATTTTCCCTTTTTTCTTTCAAAATTAGCTGACAGGTAAAAAAAAGGTCGCCACCTAAAACAATTTTTCATTGTGTTACGTCACATTCCCTCGAATCCCCCTTATCATATATCGTAACAAATGTTTAACCTCCCCCTCTAGGTGTGTTACGTCATTTGTGGATTGCCCCTAACCTATGATGTAGAACGTTTTTTGCATGAGCAGATTTTCTATTGGCTTCTGTTCCTATGCTGTAGCGTTTTCTTGTTTTGCTCTTGTGTCTAGTGAGCAGTAAGTGCTAAGGTTCTTCGAATCATGTATAGTGCCGTATGGTGTCCTATATAGGTATTTTCTGGTCACAGGGTGGCCGCTTGCTTGAAATCGGACAATCTGATTGTAAAGTTTTGTGAAGCTTTACAAATGCTGTAAGCGATGTCTTTGCTTGTTGTGGCTTTGGGTGTTTTTGTGCATCGAAGTTGTAATTCTGCTTTCAAATCAAATCTTGACAAGGATCACGGTCAAGTGAAAGTCGTTACTCGTGTGAATATTCGTGAGTGTACAGTGGTAGTCATTTTGAGACACACACCATGACAAAAATTGTAACATTTGTGCAAGTTGAATGATGTATATGGGTATTCGTATGTTGATTTCGCATTGAACTGTATGTACACTGCTTGCAGTAGCGTACTTTTTTGTTTGTGATAACATTTAAAAAAATTTGTGATGTAATTTATCTTTAATGATTCTTTTTACCTAATTACAAGACTATTGTCTGTAAAGTCTTTATGTTGAGCGTTTATAATCTCCTGTTAACCCACTGCTATGAGTATTACCGGTACTTTTTGAAACATATTTGCTAATAGGCCGAAAGAATTTTAATAATAAATGTTGGATATTTGAGAGAACTTGCATAACCCTTGCACTCAAAATGTAAATCTTTACTTGTGTTTACAATGGACATTTCCATATTGAGCTTCTGACGTAATTTATTTTGTGATAAGTTTAGCCAAGGTTTACAGGTATTGTTGTTATTATTATTATTATTATTATTATTATTATTATTATTATTATTACTATTACTACTACTAACTACTATTACTATTATTATTGATAGTTGCTTTATTGGTACTGGATAACGGTGGTTTGAAATAAATTTTTGGCACTTAATCCTTATTTTTGTTTCTACTGTTTTGATTAAATTGTCTTGGACTCATTATGAGAATTTAATCAACATAGTGAGAGCAGAAATAAGTATTAAGTGCAGAAAAAATGCAGTTTTTCATTGCAATCTTAATCCATGTATTATAGAAGATATATTTATTGAATTAATTTGCCCAATCAATGCTATCAGATGGTTTGATTAACTTATTGGTTCCGAGTCCTTTTATGATTTAATTAGTATTTCTCAAAATGAACATTTCAAATTTGGTAATGGTTGACTCGAGTAGCTGTGAAAATGTACACAGCGTAACAACGTTGCATTATCGATGATGCTTTTGCTGTAAAAACCTGTAATGTATTACGGTATTGGTTACATTGGCACATTCGTTGAACCTACTCAATGCTTGTTATTTGGGACAAGCTGTTTTTTGACGTGGGTTTTGGCGATTTTGTCCGATTGCTAGTTGTCTTGCATAAACTGCTTTCCGAATTTTTCGTGTCCACTTGTTGTAACTCTTTACAATTTGTTATTGGAATGAGTGTGCCCATCCATCCATCCATACCCCATCAATACAGTGTCAAATCTTGGAAATAAAATTTTGGAAATGTTGTTCTGCATATCTTTGAATTGGACGATGACCTGAACGAACGTCAAAAAGACTTAAACTTTTTTTGCAAAATGCTCCTAACAATCCATGTTCCAATTTATTTCAGATGCAAGGCAACTAGCAATACTGTGCAGCTGAAGCCAAGTTTGAGTGTGTACATGCATGTACATTTGTTATGGCATCATCATCTTTAATGCATATGGTTTGCTGAGTTAATATTAAAATCAACAGAATATATAATAATAATAATAATTATTATTATTATTATTATTATTATTATTGTACACTTCTATAGCACCATTTCTAATACCCAAGGGTATAAGGATATCAATTGATGGTACCTCAAATCCATCTGCAAAAGACCAGGTCATTCCAGAGATACAACTGATGAGTTTGCTGCTGCTGTTTTATAATGATAAAGTGACAAACAAGGGTTTATTGATTTGAGAATTATTGTCGACCTAATACCATACTTTTATATGTATATATATATACGGAATGCAGTTTTTGTATGTATGTATGTGTGTATATATATATATATATATATATATATATATATATATATATATATATACATATATATATATATATATACAGTATTACATTTGCATACATACTGTACTTATCTGTTGGTTTGTTAAACATATAAAGCAATATATTTATAATATAGCAGTTCATTTTATATACACACAGTCCATGATAACCTATAGTTTGGTTCATGTAATGTGTGGGAAGCACGGTGGGAGTTGACTTCTCAGTCAGTACTGTGCTGCGTATTTCTGTTCACTGTTTTTACAATCCTTATTAATAAAGTATCTCTATAACTAACCTATGTAGCACTTTGTTAGCATTATGCTTTGTTTTGTATCTTTATCGTGTGCATTTTACTAGACTTTATGCTTTGCCTTGTTGAGTGCATTTGTTGTAAACTCGATAGTCGTGTTATAAGTCACACTGATTGTATCCTTCATTTAGCGGTGGATTTTTTGGTTATCTAAAAGTTGACTTTATAGTCATGATAAAAAAATTGAACTTTCAATTTGGGTCTTAAAGTAAGGTATCTAACCTATTTTGAATGTATGCATAAATTTATGATGAGCACCTCTATAAATCTTATCATATTTGGAAAATTTTATGCTGGAATTGTTTACTTTTATTTCATTATGCACCAAGATCAAAATTCTTTGCGCAGAACGTCTCGTTACAATTAATATGTTATTGTAGGAAATGAAAAGTATTGTCTTTCTATCTACCGTACTTCTGCTGTGGCTTTGCATGCGATGGATTCGTGAACTTCTTGTGACCAGCTTATAGCCTATCGTTATTTCATAGCACTGCTTTATAATTATGTGTGTTGGTGATGGTATGCTTTGTGCAGTTTTTGTATCCCTCTTCCTTTGTGCTTTGTAGCTAGCAGATTTGGTCAGATTGTGAATAAATTGTGTTGTTCCAATATGCTTTGTAGTTGCCAGAAAATAAGCATTTTGCAAATGTTAGTCTTGGTAAATTATTCCTTATCTCAAATTTGAATTATTCCTATGTTTTTAAAACATTTTCTCAATTAGTGTTCAAGGGAACATTTCCTCATAATATTGTAAAAAAATTGCAAAAAAATCATTGGTAATTATCTCTTTTTGCTGGGTTGTAATCTGTACATATAATCAAATGGTTACATTGTAATTACTAGTCTGAATTTGGAAATTGTCTTTTGCTGTGTGTGTGTGTGTAAGTAGCTGTAATCGGTTTCAGTCGCATTGGTTAAAGATGTTTGTTTTTCAATAAAAGTAGTTGCTTCTGGATCAAGTTTTCGAGAGTCTATTTTCATCATTCGAGTTTTGTGCCAAAGCCGGTGGGTGGGCGGGCCACCATTGTCTTCACCGAATAATTCTCAACCATGTGGTTTTACTTCGTTGACACTATCCGGCTGTTAAAAGTCAAAGTTCAGAATTGACTGGTTTGGTATAAATTGTATTCTGCTTGAATTCAACTTCTGTAATTATCACCAAACGGGTGATGGCCAATCTAAGCATGGTTCACAGGCAAAAGGACTCACTGACCTTCTACAGTTGGCTGATAGAGTGATTAGTCAATTTTTAGTGTATACCACAACAGGTTGCATTACTTCAGCAGTAAGTAGTCTTACGTTTGGAAGTCTCACCTAATGCTGAGCACCAAGGAGTTGAGGATATGGGATTGTGTATGTTATCCGGTATGGAGTGACTCTTCTTTATTCACTTTTTTCCATCAGTAGACAATTAGATATTACAGAATTAGGCCAACTGGGCATTCTGGGATGTCCAAAATTCCAGCGATGAGAAATAACATATACTGTTTTCAAGGAGGAAATCCCTTTGATTTGGCTAACAGGCACACTTGTGGAGTTATGGTAATTAAATTTGTAGAGATTATTTGCAAAAAACACCATATTATATCAGTTGTGGCACTGTCAGTCACGGTTTTATTTTTAAAAGCGGTTTTATTTTTTTAAAAGATCTCTGCCCAGTGTTTATTCTAGGCCCTTTTTTCTATATGTTGCATTGGGGATGAAAATTTCTCCCAAAGAGTGACGAGAGGGCTTTTTATGTAGGAGAGGGGGAAAACATAAGGATATAAGGATATGGCCATATTCAGAAGAGCATTAGAACATGTGGAGAAGAAGGGGAAGAAAGATAAGGAGGGATGTGATGACCTTTTTTTGGTTGTCAAGGTTTTTTGGCAGGCAAACCTTCTCCCCCAAACATTTCAACTCCCCAATGTCAAGGTGGCTAGAATAAACACTGTCTTTGCCAATCACAGGATGAACAAGAAACAGTCGGGCTTGACCTGGATCAAATTCTGAATTGATTTGGAGCGCCATCGGTTGATGCCCTAGGCACTGCGAAGGCGGCGCCATAGAAGCTTATTGATTGACTGTAAACAAGTAAACAAACGTTGTCAGATAGTAGCGCGCATGCGCAAACGTGATAGCTTCCGGGCGAAGGTTAAAAGATGAAAGGGACAATTGAGGCTGAAGAGGAGGATGACGCAGGTGGTTGCTGAAGCAGCACCTCCGCCCTTGATGCTATTGAGTGAGCGCCCGGTTGGCCGTTGGACCTCAGAGGAATATATTTCGTCCGCAACTTTGTTGATTGAGCCATTTCGACTTCGTGTATTTAAACGCAACTGATCTTTCTGGTAATGATCGCCGAAGCACTTGAAAAGTGCATCGACTTTTTTATTCTGAATGTTTACAGTTTTTTTCGTCGCACAGGCGCGGAATTTCTATAGCGCCTGTATAAACAAATGGTACATGCCGTGCAACAGAATCCGTAGGAAATAATTGATTGTGTTTTCAGTAAGATCGTTTCATCATAACTAGCAATGCAACAATTTACATACCTTTGAATGAATCGAGAACTTCCAACAAATCTCGACTTGGAACACACCTCTTCCGTTTTGCTTTTCCTCGTCCACCGTAGTCAGTCGTTGCTGTTCCCACTCTGTCTGCTGTTTGGAATGATCTGGTCTTTTTAGGGTGAATCTGGGGTTCCACCGATCGTTAGTGACATTCCCATTGTATGCTCATCTGAGTGTCACTTACTGCTTTAAATACAATATGTGTCTGCACATAAAATAATAAACAGTAAAGACTTTAAGCTTTGCAAAATTTCCATGAACATGTTCCTGATTATTGTTGAGGTTCTTTTTCCTGAGGGACATCACTTTATTTCATGGTTTCATCAAACTGATCTGACAATTTCTGAAATTTATTAGTTTATATAGGGGTGTGCTTGTTATTTCAAAGGTTTGATATTCCAAAGGTTTAGTATTCCAAAATTCAATATTCCTTTACCTTTAGGGCTGTGACTGACCAGCTAAACCTCTCTACCTTCATTTCCATTATGATTATTAGCGTTATTTAGTGAATGTCACCACTGATGTCATACAAGTTGTTGAATGTACAGAAATAAGCCAAAATAAGTCAACAAAATAGGCTGTGAAGATTAAAGATGTGAAGAAGTCCGAGGGGCTGAGAGAGGGTTGGCCTATGCCCTATGGTGTATAAGATGTGTAATTGTGTATGCAGTAGGAATGAGGGATGGGAAAGGAAAAGGACAAGGGAGACATGGGGCTGAGGCATAGTAGGACATTGAACATAGCAATAACCCTAACACCTGCCATAAGAATATCTAACTTTTGGAATATTGAACCTTCAGAGTTTAGAACATTTGGAATATCAACCCATCACCTATTTAGGTATGTGAAGTTTGAATATACATGTTTGATGCTGCTGTGTTCTAATAGGTTTCTAAGTATTCATCGTGCAGCTGAAGACTCTGGGTTTGCATTCTTCAGCTCTGTAGACAGCCACGGATGTAGAACAACGAGATATTGCAATAACCAAAAGCAATGACAGTTTTAGAACATTGGACTTGTTCTAATCTATTCGACGCTCTGTATGCTAGTCTTTGATTGAAAAAGAATCTTCATCTTCATCATCAACATCTCTTTGTTAAGACTTCTTTCCTTCATCAAAGAATGTCGGTTGATCACTTTGACCAGAATCATGTCAGGGTGACTGGCAGCGTCAACAAAGAAGACGTAAGTAGCAATACAGTTGAACAATATTATGTATGGTATTAAAATAACATGATTTCTTTGTACAGTATATCAGGGCTTGAAATCTGTTGTAATTTTTACTTTGATGAATCTCTGAGTTTTTTCCTCTTTGGTATCCTCTTTGCTGCAATCCCCCAGATCCATATTTATGGTATTGGCAGTCAAGAAGGCCAGAACTTCTTCTGACAGACATCTAACATATGCCCTTCTCTGTGTAAGGCTGCCAGTAGCACAAGTCAGTTGGTAGATCTCACCCTAGAACTAAAAATTTCTAAAAATATGGCCCTTACACCTTGAAATTGTATAAACCAAACCATTTATTCAGAACAAAAGTTAGGATATATACAAAGTCTATTTTTCATTTTTGATTTGTTCCTTGTGACTTCTGCTGAAGTCTTATCTGGTGGTGGTGAAATATGGCTTGTGTGTTCCTCGGTAAAGTGAATTTCCATCGAAATTGCAGGCATATCCAATGATGAAGTACGAGTAATTGATTTCTTTGGGTTTTTTCACTTGGAGTTTCTTTTAATTTTTATCATTTTGTTACTCTTGTAGGGTTCTTCCACAGACGATGCCTATAAGTGGTTTCAGCCGTACATGGCTGTTGCTTTGGCTGTTCTTGTCTGTTCGCTTTTATTCCTATTTTTAATTCTGGTGAGTAAATTTATGCTGAAAATTTAATTGTAGCGCTAACAGCCAAGTATTGAAAGGACCTGTTTAGTGAACAATTAAAAAGAGCCTTCGGAAATGATGACTGTCTTTATTTGGCTGATCAGGAATTAAATTATTTATACCTTTTAATTAATCATTATTCCAAATGAATGTTTGTGTGTCTCATCAGGTTGGGACCTTGATGATCATTTTCATAACATCCTCAAGTTATTATTTTTTATTGTGTGCCATAAATTAAGTATGAAAATTTGATATACCATTGTACTGTACTAAGGGGCCTCCATAAATGACGTCACACACTTATGGGGAGGGGTTCAAACATTTGTGATGATGTGTGACGACGGGGGAAGGGGGTTGCCAGAAATGTGACATCACATAGTACTAAATATTTTTATTAATACCGTAATGCTATGTTACCGCAAAATCTAACATATTTTACATTTATAATTATTATGCTTCATTTAAAAAAAAGAATTTGAAAAAGTTTCTGAAAATTGTTTAAACTATAATAATTATAATGAATATTTTCAAACGAAAATAATTTCAAACGAAACATTAATTTTGACATTGGAAAGACGACAAGATGACGGGGGATGGTTAACGCGTTGTGACGTAATGTTTGAGGGGGTCTGACTGTTTGTGACGAGGGGGACGGGGAGGGGACTGCCAAAATCGCATGATGTCATTTATGGATGGCCCCTAGTTAAGTAGATAGATGATCTAAACCTTTGCTGTTGGCTCCTGCATTGACATCAGTGTGTGTGTTTGTGTGTGCATGCATGTGTGTGTGTGTGTTTGTTTGACTAACTGAAGTGTTATAGGCTACTCTAAGATGATGATTCAGGATATTAAACAAGATCTTTATTAGTTTGATTTCTTTTTCTGCCATTCAGGAAACTGCTTACTTATTCTTATCTTGCCAGCAAGTTATACCATTAAGCGTTGCATGATGATCTCTGGCAAAGCAGAATGAGCCGTTAAACATGACTTATTACTGTTGCTTGGCTGTATTTCCTAGAGATTTGTGCATTGGGTGAAAATACAGAGGATTACAGGGGTTTTTGTACGGTATACGAGTACAGTATAGGACATTTTGTTTAATTAATTATTGTCACAGAAATGAATTGATATAAAGTACAGTTGAAACCAACACAATTTTAGGTTAGGGGCTGTCCATTAATTACATCAACAATTTGTGGGCAATTTTTAAACCCCTTCCCCTTGTCAACAACTGTCAAACTTTCAGTGACCCCCTATAATTATGTCATAAACTGTTTACCTCTAAGATCAGTGACGAGTCCCCTTAAAACGTTTAGAAAGTTATTATTTTTGCGGTGATGAGACCATTTCCCCCTTTTTTTGATCATCAAGTGTCAAAATAGGGCAGTGATGACCTTTTTGCTTGTCATGCTTTTTTCTATTATAATAAATAATATTCCATGAAATTTCCTATTTCTGATTATTTGTAAAATATTAAATTGTTGACGTCAACTTCTCTTGACCCCACTCCCTCCCCTGTCAACAACTGTCAAACTTGTTTGAACCCCTCCCCATTTTGTTGACGTAATTAATGGACAGCCCCTTACGAAGAAATACAAACTGGGATTGTGTGATGGTAGGGGGGAATTTCTGATTTGGAAATGAAAGCATAATTTTATTTTGAGGGCAGCTAGGGTACTTTTAATCAGTCACACATCTTTTCACCTGAATGAACTTACAAATTCTAAATCTGGCCTGTAACCTGATCATTCCTAGAATCTATACCACATGTGATCTTAGTGCTATGAGGATCTACTTGTCCCATTCATTTGGACTGTACTGTAGTTGTTTAAGTGTTAGGATTAAGAGTAAAACATCTGCTGTGGTATTACTTTTCAGCAACTATATTAACCCTTTAACTGGGGATCCCGGATATATCCGTCCATTTTACATTGAGTTACAGTTAAATACACGGTTAAGGGGTTAAATACACAAGATTTTGCATACTTACTTGCTCATAACTTATGAGGTATACATAATATCTTTTACCGTATTAAAAAAAAATGATGTGCTCCTTTTTTTAAATTTGATAATTTTGTAGTCTGACTATCCATTTTCACATCAAAGGTGTTATTGAACAGTGTTGCTACTAACAGTGGGTTTGAAGACAAATGGCAGTGTTCAACTGACAGTGTTGATGACCTTTGTCCAAAAGGACATGGTCTTTGTTTGAAATGCCACAAGCCTTGGATTTAGGCCAGGGCATGAATGAGTCACAAGGAGTGACAGAGACAAGTGAAGAGATAGCAGAGGTGAATTTTTGCTTGACATCGATTGCATTGACCTTTTTCTCATATAACAGTGAATGCTGGGCATCCGATCATGTGACCAAGCATTTGGCTATCGTATTTGTTTCTTAATTTCCAAATCATCTCTTGGCTGGATATAAATATTCGTGTTCTTAAATCTTGACAAGCAAAAAAGGTCATCCTATGTATCTATCCTATGTCTTTCCTTCTAAAATTTTTCCTTTCAGATGCTGACAAGCAACAAAACCAAAAAGTTTGTCACACCTATGGCATTTAAAAAATTTGGGTCTGCAGCCCAAAGGGAAGTTTTGACCCTCAAAACCACACCTGAAAATTTAAAATGCATGGAAACATTTAAAACAAATTTTTTCTGTGCCCAAGGGGGTTTTAACCCCCAAACACCCCCCTTGGCTACACCACTGTTCTCTCATAAATAGTCTTCTGATCATGTGAATGTGGCAAGTGTTATTCTGTGATCAGTGTTTGTTGAATTACCAGTATTGCATCCAATATGCAGAGCTGTTATGAAGGTGGTGATTGACTTTTCTTAACCTCTTAACTGGGTGCCCCGAGTAACACTCGTCCATTTTACATTGAGTTACAAATAGTTGCCCAGTTAAGGGGTTAACCAGAATATATGAACTGTGGCAATTCTACATTGCTATTGTTTGTGGCTACTGTGGCGTATCAACAGCATATTGTAATTGCAGTGTTTGCGAAAATTTTCAATCCTGTACAATATCATTGAAGGCAGCAGTGGTGCACTTTTTATTTCTCATGTTTACAATCCTCTCATTTAACTGATATTTTTAGCGTTTTGTCCTAAAAACTGCTACAATATTTGTTTGCTTGTTGTTGCATTTAACCTTTTTATCTGGATTGGTCTGGTTGGAGTTTTTCTTTTATCGTTGCTTTCTTAAAATTCTGTTTGGTTAACATATCTATGTACATAGGTGTCCACAGACATTTTTCGAGGGGGGAGGCAAAACAATAGTCATGGTTGTGCCACAGACATTTTTCTGAGGGGGCAAAACACAGTGGTCATGGTTAATATTTTATCAAGGTTTTCAAATCTCACTGTGAAAATATTGGTATTTGCATTTTCCAGGGGGGCAGGTGCTCCCTTTTGCCCTATTGTGCTGGCACCCATGTCTGTGTACCCAAGTACACTCTTAAGAGAAAACTGAATAGAGATTGAATGTGTGGAGATGTCTTAATGACAAATTAATGTGTTTACAGCTTTATTGATTTGAAAGTGTGAGAGACTATATGAGTAATCCGTGACCTGTGTAATTTATTACCGGAAGCAAAATGTAACGATTTCACTGCTTAATTACAACACTTTGACTAGAGTTAGTTTAACAGTATTTGCTTTTTTTATATAATGTTGAAGTACCACCTATAATCTGAAATTTTAATTTTGTGGAGTTTGATTATTTGTGAGAACTCTTTGTGCCAGAGTTAACTGCCTGCTTTTAAGCAGTTATTTAGCACAACTGTAATGAAAGACTAATTCTTATGGTTGTCAAGAACTACCTTTTTATCTTTTATTTTATTTGAATTGATATTTGCCATAGTCATAAAATTAGCAGCTATTCTAATGAATGCACTGATATTAGTTGATTAGTGGATTCAGAAGCTGGAAAATCGTGAAAGATATAATCAAGTGCTGTAAGAAAATGGATTTCAGTGAATGCAATAGACCTGGATAGATGAGTGATTTGATTTCTGGAATGAAGTTGCAGCACAGAGCCTTGAATAGGCCTATAGGAAAATAAAGACACAAATTTCTTCTTCTTGAATATCATTTATGAAGAACAGTTCTCTTGCCCATTAACACATAAGATACTGAATAACTTGGAAATTTAAACAAAAGAGCAAAGAAGACTTGTGATTATTTCTGAAAAACTGAACTAGAACAAAAATTCTGACTATTGATATAATGGTCATGCAGTGCACGAAGTTCGTTATGCAGACCCGTCGAGAGAAATTCCAGGCCCCTGGGCTGAGAGGTCACAGCCAGGGATATTTCTAGGATTGTGAATTTGGGGGGTGTCGACCTCAAATTGGGGGTGTCCGGAGCTAATTAGTATGCATTATGTATGCATACCATTGTCACATTACCAAATTTTGGGGTGTCGACCTCAAATTGGGGGGGCGGTGTTGAGGTGGAGGTGTTAGGGGGAGGGTGTAAAAATAACCCTGTCACGACTCACGGGCCCCTAAAAAGTTTGAAAATTTATATTTGTTAGAAAGTTTGTCCTAATAAGTTCTACAGTTTTCAAAAATATACAAAAATATACAAGTCAAGTGTGAATAAGTGGCTATGACCTTGTTTTGCTTGTCAGACTTTTCAGGACGTTTAAGTACAATTAGCAATGCCTTTGACGGGCTCCCCTCCCCAACTGCCTTCAGTGTGTTCATGATAATAAATAGTATTGCACGAAATAACATTTTGCTGGTCCCTGGGCATCTGCCCCTACCCCCTCTCGGCGGGGCTGTCGTTATGAATTATGATGCAATTAAGTGTGCGTCTAGGCAAATAAAGTGCCGCGCAAATAAAGTGCTTAATTGCTTTATGAAATAAAAATACGCCGAACTTCCGAAGTTGAAGTGTAATGCTGCATTGATGATTAAATAGCTGTGGCGTCATTTCTGTCGTTCCTGTTTAAAACTAATGTAAACTCTGCAGCAGTTTTGTCATCGATGGTTATGTCAACAGATGATAATATATGTACCAGAAATGGATCTAGTAACAGCTGACACAGTTGACACACTGCCCTGCTGCTGCTGCTGCTGCTGCTGACGACGATGAATCATTTATTTGTCAGCTGGATTTTTAAAAAGGAAGCAGAATAATTGAGAGCAGGCGGATGGATGGTTGGTCGCGAGTGCTATATTTGGGTGCGATTGCGTGGGCGTCTGTGTTAGGTTGACTCGTTTGTGTGCGCGCGCGCGTGCGTGCGGCTGTCGTTTGGTCAGTCGCGTGATTGGCAGTTGACTTGTTTGCCCACATGTCATCGCCGCCGTTTGAAAAGCGGATGTTCGCAGTGAGCGAACGCTGTCGGAGCACCGCGCCCCCTGCCCTGGCGGCCGACGACGCTTCTTTTGCCGCCCGGGGCCGACGGATTAAGCGGCCAGAGCGCCGGGCGGCGGTGAATGGGTTTCGCATCCATTGACTAGAATCGGAGCTTCATTAGATATGCGGTTCCTGCGTCTGGCTGCAGATGGCGTCGTCTGTTTTCGGCGCTGGTTCCTCAGCAGCCGTAGCATTGATTATTTATGCTCTACGATGGGTAATTTATGCGGCGCAGGGTGTGATAGCTGCACGTAGTCTGGTTGTTTTTTTCTCTTCGACTTGTTGATGAAAATAATTTTATTTTGGGAGTTGGGATCTAGGATAAACTGGAGACATATTGTGGCGGCTTGTTTTTCGTCGCGTTGAGGGATGGATTCAGAGGTTGGAAAAGCGTACAAGATAAAATAGCAGCAGAATTATTGTTATGTTGCTGAAACTGATTTAATCTGAATATTTCTGGGCTACTGTTTCAATTGAAATCTACTCTTCGATAAGTGGGACTGACTCTTGCAAGATGTCAACTGGAAATAATGGAATTAGATCGACACTGGAGCGTGGCATCGAGTTGACTGGGATAGTGCAACTCACCCGCGAGGTAATTCTTGTTGTCACGGGCTTTGTACGTTTTAGAATTTAGAATTACAGCGCCAGTGCAAAATGCCCGGCTTTACCCAGGGCCGCCGAGAGGGGGCAGGGGGCAAATGCACAGTGGCCCGGCGGTTTTGAGGGGGCCCGGGCTGATGATGAATATGGTTACATCAGTGGTTTTCACACAGGCTTACTTAGCCTCCTAAACCACTTCAAATCACATTATTATTTTAAGTATAATTTTTAAAAGATTACCAATAATTATGTTGTGAATAGGGGCCCGGCGAGGAAAAGGGGGCCCCGGGACCTGAGGTCTTCAAAAGAAAAACAGCATGAAAAAAGCGACAAGCAAAAAAAGGTCATCACTGGTTTTTGAGAGTTGGTCAGGCGCAGTGGCGGCTCCAGGATTTGGCAAGTGGGGGGCCGTTGGGGTGGCAACTTCTAATCATGGGGGGCCAACCATTTGTTGTTTAATGTATGGAGCATTAAGTATAGGGTCCAAACTGGGGGGCCAGGCACTCAATAGAGGGCACAGGCCCACTAGGCCCCCGGTGGAGCCGCCACTGGTCAGGCGGCCATTCTGCACAGGGGCCTGGAATTTCTCTTGGTGGGCCTGGCTTTGCCTACTGGAAAAAGAAGTCGCAATCTGCAATGAATTATATAAAGTTCAAGCTTAAATAATTAATTAGCTGGAATTTTGTCTATAGCTAATAATTTTCTACATCATGATCTTCACATCAAAGATGCAAACATCCCTGCATCAACACATCTATGAAATCTTGGAGTAATATTCGACTCAAAGCTGCCTACATCTCTGCAACTGTCAGATCTTGCTTCATAATATTGCGAAGGCTCAGAGAAATACGAGAGTTTCTTCCTACAACTGAATTTGCCAGTCTGGTGACATGTTTTGTCGTGCCCAAAGTGGATTACTGTAATAGTCTTCTCTGTGGCCTACCTGACTACGAGTTGAATCGCCTGCAGTCGGTACTGAATGCGGCTGCAAGACTTGTCTTTGGTGCTGGACGTCGTGACCACATCACCCCACTAACTCACTGGCTCAAAGTTTGAGAGAGAATTGAATACAAACATTCTCTTCTTGCATCAGTCCATAAACCAGATGGCTCCAGGGTACCTTCAGGAGTATTTCGTACCGACAGCATCACGAAAGTTGCAGCTGTCCCTGCGGTCTGATGCTCAAAGTCTTATGAAGATACCTCACTGTAAAACATCACTTGGTTCCAGGTCATTTGCAGTGTCAGGGCCAACGACATGGAACAACATACCGATAATTGTGAAATCATCCTGTTCTCTGACATCCTTTAAAAAAATCTCAAGACTTATTTGTTTAGAAATCTTATTCTCTTCTGCCTTAGATTGTTTTCCATTCATATTTTTTGTTGATGACTGTTATTTTATTTATTTTTATTGGACTCTGTAATGTGCCCTTGCTCCTGACATTTTGGTAATATGGCGCACAAGAAATTGTCAGTTTAATAATAATAATAATAATAATAATAATAATAATAATAATAATAATAATAAATATAGCATAAAGAAAATCAGTAGTAACTTATACGTGATATTGTATGCTTATGTAAGCTGATTATGTTTATAGGCTAATAAAATATATGATGTGAATGTAATGGCTGGCTAAATGGGGGCTTTGTAAAAACAGTGGTTGTGCTGATTTGTACTGTGATAACTTGTCAGGGCCGCTGAGCGGGGAGACAGAAGGCAAATGTCCAGAGGCCCGGCAATCTGTAGGGGGCCCGGGCAAGCTAGGATTAAGATTAGAATGCTTGCTGAGATGCTGACAAGCAAAAAAAGATCACCAATTTTCAAACTTTCCAGGGGCCCATGACTACTCTGCCCAAGGGCCCGGAATTTCTCTCATGGCCCCGTAATTTATTATTATGTAACAACCGTGTTATTGAAGCAGTGCATTTAATCGTTTGGAAGACAGAAAATAGACTGTCCATTTATTGATTATATTCTTATCCGTGTGGCTGTTGAACATGATACCGTTTTAATTAATGCAAAGTGCAAATTAAAAACTAGGGACTGACAAAGCTAGGATAAGTTCCATTTGAAATGAAATAGGAAGCAATATTTGATTTAATTTATTTGAAATTGTCCAGATGTTAAGAATGTAAAGTTCCTCTCACAGCTTCACACTCTGAACAGATTTAGCCGGGCATTTCTAAAATAGAATTACAAATGGAAAGTTTTTGTGAAGACGTTTTTGCTGCCCGGTCTCTGGAAAGGAACTGAAAAGACAGATGTCAGTTTGGGAAAAATTAGTGGGTGCTTGGGCTACTTCCACCCCAAAAGTTTTGTTCTTTGTTAAGGTAACGGATGGATTATAAATTCAAATTGAGCATTGAATAGATATGAGTTGGTAACAGGACCAAAAGAACCGCCTGAAATATTGCATGTGTTCATAGGTTTTGCAAAGAGATGATATTGGAATGTAAGTTAGTAAGTAAAATCTCATGTATTGATTTGACTCTTTTAGCAATAGTGCTCTGATAGTTGATTATTCTTAGATGCTTACGTAATAGGTGCAACTTAGTCTGTAGCTGAAGCATACAGTAGCTGTTGGTTCAGATGAATATATTGATAAATCAATCCTTAGGGCACTGTATTTGGGAAATACTTCATTCAAGAATGAGTTTTGAGAGAGTTTTTAATTTTATGCCTCAAACCTTGAGATATTTTGCAAGTTCTGTTTGTTCCAACAGTTGACATTGAAAGCAAGAAGGAAGTGTAAGGAGGATTTGTGTGAGATATCTTAGTAATGAAATTCTAACAGTCTTCAACATTCCCACAGACTGTAGTTAACCTCTCTTCAGTGACACTATTACTGAGTTGAGCTGTGGTTTAAGCATGCTGGCATGAACATTTGACACTCTGTGCTGTTAATTCTTCTTATGCTGTAGAGTTTGAGCATGTGAAATTTTAACCTAAATATTACATTGATGTGCAGTATGCCTAGCTGTGCCATACTGCCATAGCATAAGGTGCTATTGTTGCATCACTTAATTATGGCCAAGGTTATTTGCTTTCTGCATTCAGCAGTCCTTAGTGTAATCTGCACAGTTTTAATTAATGGACATTTCTTATTTAGTTTAGTGATTTGTCTGCCTGCGATTGATGCCCTAAAAACCCGACGAAAGCGAATCTGTGATTTAGTTGGGTTTTGTTTTGCGACGGCGTCTCACAAATCTGTCGGAATTTTAAGATATGGTGCTGCATACGCGGACGTTCTCCTCGCAAGGACAGTTCAGTTCTGTTTCCGTCGCCCACTTCTGCTCCGGCGTCGCTCGCGTTGTGCACAACGACGGCGCAGGTGAACGCCGCGCCGACTCCTCCCGATCCTGCGACTTCTGCGAACGCCATCCAGCAGTTGCCCGACCAGAAGCTGGTCTGTGTTCTGGCGTCTCCTGAACAGATCCCTTTGAACAGCGTCACTCCTGTTCAGCCAGACGTCGTTCAGTGCAACCTGTTCGATAGACCTTGTGTCGCATATGGAACTCCCCTGCGCTCCCTCAGCGCCATACACAGTGCAGGTTGTTCTTATTTGTATAATTTATCTCTTGCTATTATTATTATTATTATTATTATTATTATTATTATTATTATTACTACTATTATTATTAGTAGTAGTAGTAGTAATTTTGTAATGGGGTTTTGACTGGGCTATCCCTAAAGAAGTGTATTGGTTTATTGATGTTGACAGTGATAATATAATTTAATGAGTTTGTAATTCATTAACTCTTTTACCGTTTGCCCAAGAATACTTGTCCCGTTTACATTACGTTACAAATAAATGAATGGTAAAAGGGTCTAATTATTATTTTTATAAATATTATTATAATTATGAATTGCTTACCGGTATTTATGACATCAAATTTTCATACAAGAATGTCGTCTGAATTCTGCTGCTCTGTGGATGATTGTCTTTGCTTTTGTTTTGTACAGCATCAGGTCAGGCTAGTCCGGTTTTCAGCAGCTGTACTGGTTCCCCAGTGACTGGTTGTGGAACGCCAATCCACACTCCTCCGTTACGACTCAGAACTAAGGGCCTGCTTGAAAGGTTTCTTGTTCACTAGATTTTCCATTTTCTTCTGACAGGCATGCAAGTAGTATAGGCTGTGCATTGGCTTACTTTAAAGATAAATATATTTTCTTTACCCTCACCATCAATTTTTTTTTTGAAGTAACATCGGGCTATGGGTTGCATCAACATCTTCATTTAACCCCTTAACTGGGGAATAAATCTGTAACTCAAAGTAAACTGGACGGCTCTGAGCTGTCGCGCCCGGTTAAGGGGTTAATGCCCGTATGTTTCTGTGTCTGTCATTTTGACTCAGAGTCATTTGGAGTCAACAACTGGTTACCATCTCCTTATCAAAACTTTGGGAAGTATTGATCTGTATGTAGTCATGCAACATGATGACTGAGCTGTGCGTTTGAGTGTAACTACTGGTGAATAGAAAGCAAGATTATTGTCTAATGATAAACGTACCAAATGAATTCCAGTGATCCGAAGTGTACTTAAATAATTATACATGTATAATTATGCTGCATAAGCATTATGATAGTGCTGCTATAGAAGTTGATTGAATGATGGTTTGATTGATCTGTGATTGTACTTTTCTGTTCAGGCGTGGTTCTAATGCTTCTCTCACTCTTGACCTCGGTTCATCCGCCTCTGAATCTCCGATTGTCGGCAGTCCTCCAAGGGAAAGGTTATTCATAGCTAATCGATTGATATTTTAAAAGTTATTTTCACTTGTTTACCATGTTGTACGCTGTTTATGGACTGTAATTTTTAGTTCTAAATTACCATCAGTCCATGCCCTGATGGTCGTATGAAGGTTTATTGATTGTCATTTCATGTTGGTTTTGGGCAGATTGAGACTACCATATCTAATGTTTGCTGTAATTTTTTGGTTTGGCTTTACTTGCATATGATGGCAGTATCATCAGTTTATGCTGACTTGTCTCTATGCCTGTTACCTCAGTTGAGGGTATTTAAAAAGTTAATTTGAAAACAGCCTCACTGATTAATCTTGTTTCACATTTGGTTATGCTACTTGTTTCTGTCATGTTTTGTAAATTTTGGCCCTTTTTTGACCAACAGAATTGTGGTCAGAATATTAAAATTTAACTTTGCAAGTTTTTAGTTATCTGACAAAATGACTTTGACATGTCTGAAGAAGCCATCTAGACCACTATGCCAAACCTAATTACCCTTGATGCACATGCATTAGTAATATTATCTTGATAACTCTTGAAAATTCCTTGTTTGAGTTTTTAGTAAGCAAAAATTTGTTAAGATGGATCAAAATTTGTTCACAGAATGGCACCATGTTGAAAATAAAATTATTGAAATAGAAAGCCTGATTTTACAAAAATTGACCAACAATAGCTGCTTTGCAGTTGGAGTTTTCTTTACCTTGATGGTTCTTTGTAAATTGAAGTGTATTTGAGCCAAAGGCCTGCTTCACTATCCCTCCACTACCCTTGCTACTGTTCACACTACTGCTATTTTGCTTAATTCGCACTGAAAATATTGCTGCTGCTATAATAATAATAATAATAATAATAATAATAATTTGATGATGATGATGATCTGAATGATGATGTCATTGAGCATCTTTAAAATGCTGATCCTGATTGGTTACATTTCATGAAAGAAAAGTAACAGCTCTCTGAATAGAAGTTTAATTATTTTTTTGAGCTCTTTCTGCCTGCCACAACTGTTGCCATGATCTGCTTTAACTCTTTTGAGGCGGATGTCAATAAAAGTTGACGTGAACTTGTGATAGCGTTGAAATAATAAGAGTTAAAGTCATCGACTGAGAAATTTTAAAAAAATTCTTGTTCAGTTGTCATTAGAAAAGTGCAGTGGAATCATTGTGGTTGATTTAGCACAGCTGAAGAATATCTGCAATCAACAAACAATCCTATGACGTACAACGAACTTATGCTGTCACTGACTAATCCTGTTGGCATTCACAAGGAATTCTGGGTAATTTTTGTCAGGTTGAATGCACTTGAATGTGTTTTTTTTAATTTTTGGCATTTATATGTTCTATTTTGTTTGTTTGTTTTAATTTCCAAAACCATCCTTCAAAGGGGGGGTTGTTTTATTTTCATGGTTTCATATTTATATTTGGATGTTCTTTTTAGGAAATCCCAATGAATCATCCGGACAGAATTGAAGTACCGGGTTCCGGTGTCAAAAATCGCTACCGTACTATTCTGCCAAGTAAATTGAAATTCATTGGACTTTGTATCTTTAACTTCGATCGGTTATAGAATTAGATCATGTACTAGAAATTATCCAAAGTTTGTAGCTTGCTGTTGGATTTTTTTCAATTTTTGGTTAATAAGAGTTAGCAGAAATTAAGAAGTGAGCTCTAGAATAAGCGAGTGAGTGCGTGCATGAAAGAGGGTGTGTGAATGAATGAATTAATTAATTAATTAATTAATTAATTAATGAACTATTAGCCATCTGTTATAATTTTTCAAAGTTCAAGTTAGTGTGTGCGTTCGGCTGAAACCGAATTTGGCATTCTCATTGGACATCAGAGGCAGTGTCTTCAACATGAGCCTTCGTGAGAAACGCATAATTTAAGCCTATCTATTCCGCCATGATTGATGGCTAAAATTATTAGACAATCTTTGACACTTAGGCAAAACCTTTAGCTGAATTTCTTGCATCCAATGGCAAAAACCATCTAGCCTAGCCTTCCCGTCATGTTTGACTGACAAAAAGTTAGTCTATAATAAATATATAAAAGTAAACAGATGGTACTGTTTGCTATTAATGCCTTCATACTACAGACTATTTGCCTTGGAAAGTGTTTGATTAAAGATAACATATTGGATTGCAATTCATGCCATTAAACAGTTAATATTATAACTACCAGTATTTATTGGCTAAAGTAGACAAAAGTTATGGAATAGTTTTGAAAAATAATTATTCATTGAGCTTTTTATTAGCTATGGAATGTCCTTTAGCAAATGTTCCAGACTCCTCTGTGACTGCTAGACTGCTAGTATTTCACTGTGACCTGATCTTTTGCAGATGAATTTTTAGCACTATTTATTGATACAATCATGTATTAGATATAATTCTATAGAAGTGCATCATCATAGTTTAACACATTTTTATAGTAGCTTCTTGACATTACATTTTATTCTGCTGTGTTTATTTGTCGAACAGATGAGAATACGAGAGTGAAACTGTTGGAGGCCATTGAAGATCCGCTCGCTTCCTACATCAATGCTAACTACATAAGGGTTCGACTACATTCTATGAGTTCTTGTTTCATGTACATGGACGGTGTGGTGGAAATTCCAGTTGTGGTCTCAGAGGCTGAGCAGATCCTGTTCCAAAAGACATTACAGTTATCTAGCAGCAATGCACAAAAGCATTTCATCAGGCTCCCTCACCATTGGGCAGATGGATTTTATGGGATGCATTTAATCTAATCTAATCTTAAACTTCTATAGTGCCACTTCATAATGCACAGGAGCATCAACCGATGGCACACCAAATCAAAATCATTAAAGATCCAGGTCAAATCCAGGGTATCCGGCCAGGCAAATGGGTGACAGTCTATGGTGGATAGGCCAGGTCAAAAAGATGGGGTTTTAATTTTTTCTAAAAATCTGTATGTTTCTGTCATATTCTGCATGTTTATGTCATATTCCCCTGTCTGTCTGTCCTGTCTGTCTGTCTGTCTGTCTGTCTGTCTGTCTGTCTGTCTGTCTGTCTGTCTGTCTGTCTGTCTGTCTGTCTGTCTGTCGTGCACCAATAGCAGTTATTCGTTTTCATTTTATTGTAAAGTGTTAATTGAATCCACTTGTCATAGAGACAGTATCTAAAAAGGTCCACAGCAGAATTACACGTTTGAATCTATTTTCAGATGGCAATGTATGACAAGGGCTCACGTAATGATTGAAATTGCATTTTAGTGCGGTGTGCAGTGCAAGTTTCTTGCTCATGATAGGCTCGTTACTATGATTACTGTGATTTCGTAGAGAAATTGGAAACAGATGCAAGTTCATTTTGATGGAGAGTTGTTGTTACTTATTCTTGTGTGTGCTGTCGTTCAGACGTTTGCGGGTAGGGAAATGGAACAGTGCGGCTGAATTTTTAAAAGTCTTGTCAACAGTTGGCAGATATAAAATTGATTGCAAATTTATTTCTAGAAATGAGTGTAGAACCAGATTTACCAGAAGTGCCAGTTAGACCTGTGAATGAATATTCAGAATTTTTAAGACTCATAATTTTGAATTGAGGGTTTGTCATTCCCGGGAATGGCAGACGCTTGAAGTTCAGTCACCTTTCTGTTTTAAGCACTCCTATTGGTCTTGCTCTTTATTGATTTTGCGTTAAAGGAGACTTTGTTCTCACATTTGTCAACCCATGTTGGAACCCTAAATGGATTTGCACAGAGACTTTGGTTCTACGGATCCACTGCAATGGTAGCGACAACACGGGTGGTGCGGTTGAATTTGAATTGTATGTTGATCTGTTTGTTTAGCAAATTTGAGTCTCCGATTCTTTTTCTCGCTGATCATTTGCGGAAATCGTGTTGCTTTAGGGTTACCGAGGGGAGCCGGGCGCTTACATTGCTACGCAGGGACCAATGGCCAACACTCTGATCGACTTCTGGAAAATGGTCTGGCAGGAGAAGGTTCCGATCATCGTCATGATCACAAAACTTCAAGAACAGAATTCAGTGGGTTGATGATCATTGACTTTGCGGTTTTGTGTCGCCGATAAAGAAAATTCGGAATTTTATTATCTGGATTTATTAGTTTTCTTGATGCGTAAAGCATTACGCAGAACTGTTTGCGGCATATTCTGAATGTGTGCAGTGAAATGAGGAATTGGTATCGATTTTGTTTATTAGATGAAAATATGAAATAGTTATTTGCAAATTTAGTTATTTGCAAACACTGAACAGATTTGTTTATTTTAAAGCAAACTTTCTAGCAACATTTATTTCTCAGTCATGCTCTGTCTCTTTGAAGGTCAAATGCGAGTCCTATATTCCAGAATCAGTTTCTTTCTACGGTGATGTCAAAGTAACAGTCGAAAGCACACGTGACTGCGGCAGTTACGTGGTGCGAAAGTTGTCCCTAGAGGTTAGACGCTGCCTTTTATCCATTGTCGCCTTTCGTGTGTTATAAAAGTGATGTGTAGCTATTTTTCTTTTGGTTCTGTTCAACTAGTACAGTACTTATGTGTAGCATTGCATTAGAATCTATGCACAAATCTGGTGCAAGTTTAAGTATAATAATATTTTATCTGGAATGTACATTAGAAAAATTCAATTCTCGTTATTTTGGAGGCCTTCACTTTCTAAAATACCATATTTTGATGAGATAGGAGAGCAATTGTTGAAAATTTAATATATGCATATTCTGTATTTATTTAAATTGATATTAAGGATTGTATTAGAGTTGCACGTTTGAAAAACTTGGGAACTTAATGGTAACAAGTGGTTTCAGAGAATCTTGACCCCCAGATGGATAAAGCATAATGGAACAATTACCCTTATTCCATGCCTCAGTAACAACAGCAGTTTTTAGAAAGGAACTCTGCCATGCATTGACCAATGTCTATTGATTTATATGTCCTCGCAAACAATTGTTACTATTATTATCGAGACAATTCTTATAGTGCCATGGCATAGGTGGAATAGAATATGAACCATTTTGAAATAAATGCTCCAAATCTTCGCACAGTAAATTACTTCTTTTGTGTTTCTGTGATGAGTGTTTCGGTTTATCTACCTCTCAGATTACTGTTGATAAATTATTCTTGTGAACTTATGCTTTGAACTATGATAAAATCAAATCTTGATTTCTTTCTGACATTGCCCAGCACGTATTATACTTTTAGCCATTCATGCTCAATATACTGATATCAATTTTGTTTTTGATTTTACGACTCTTTACAAGTTCTCCTGCTAGTGGTTCATCGGTGAATTATGATGTTGTGCTCCGGTCATTAAAATGTTTCACTTTATGGCAGGGCGGTGCTGAGCTGCACACTGTTGAGCATTACTGGTACACGGTGTGGCCGGACCATAAGGCCCCGGCTGCTGCCATGAACCTCCTTCATCTGGTCAAAGAAGTGGAGGAAAGACGATACGATGCGGTCACCAGTAAATCAAAAGGACCAGTAGTTGTGCATTGCAGGTATATTTGTAAAATAAAATATTAAGCTACTTGATGATCAATTTATAAACGTATAGGCTGTAATGGTTTGATAATGAAATGGGACACAAAATGCGACATTTTTAATTGCTCTTATTCTTACTGATACCAGTTACAGTCTCTTTATTTAACTTCTAAAAATTCTTCATGGTAATAATAATAATAATTTATTATTATTATTATTATTATTATTGAATTATTACTTGTGTTAGTTTCAGTTGCCAGATCTATAGTTGCTAAAGCTCATGTATGGTAGCACATATTATCGACATGTTTGCATTTTATTTCTTATTAGCATTCTGTATGTATATTCTTATTAGCATTCTCTACATATATCAGTTATGATGCTGGTGTATTATGTGTGTGTGTGAGTATATATATATATATATATATATATATATATATATATATATATATATATATATATATGGAAAATATATTTTATTTATTTAGTGCTAATAATAATATTGGGGAAAATTAATGTGAAGGACTGGCTGCTTCATTGCCACAAGCATTGGAATACAGCAACTGAAAAGAGAGCATATTGTTGATGTGCTTGGAATTGTATGTAACTTGAGACTAGACAGGTTAGTAAGAACTAAAATCTAATTAATAAAAGGGGCAGAGGGAAGACTGTTGCCATTTACTATATCAGAATTCATGTTAGTGTCAAATATTTGTATGGTCCCATTCATCAATACTAGTTTTTAATTGTCTAGTAATGTTCTTAATTTACCTCTAGATAAGTTCTGATGACATGAATTTCTTGCATTGATCATGATCTTGGACTGAGAACTCATGAGTAAGACGGTGCACTGTGTCGAGGTTTCAAGTAATGCCATAGAAAATTGGTTGACTGACTTACTTGCTTATTCTTGCAATAATTGTGCTAGTGTTTTTTCCGTGTTGCAGGGGTGGAATGGTCCAGACTAATGAACAATATGAATTTATCCATCAAGCTCTGGGCCTGTACGAAAAGGAACTACTGCTAGAGAAGTCTTCAGAGCCTCTTAGCTAGATTCGTTTTGTTTTCTGATATGGACTTCTAAGTGCCCTTACTATTATAGATAGCATCCAATAAATTCTTGCAAAAATCCTTTTTGGATCTGGTGAATTATTTTATTGGGACGGATTGACGCGTTTCCTGTGGTGGAATTGTCCTGGAAAGACCAAACTGATGCAACGACCCAACATATCATGCTTAATACAAGCATCGAAATAACGTGCATTGCTTGAAAGAGTTGACGATTTTCTGGGCCTGGAAATATTTTTGCGTGTGGTGCACCGACCGTGTCTCCTTTAGCCTTTTTGGTAATTTGATGAAATATTCGTAAACCAAAAGGTTGATCTACAATATTTGACATTTCCTAATTTGAATCATGTTTTCATGCCAGTAACTGATGTGACGTACTTGTGCATTATATATATATATATATATATATATATATATATATATATATATATATATATATATATTCTGCAGAAAGGTGGACTTGTGTGTGAGCATAATATTTTTTTAGTAATGAAAAGAAGTACTAGTTGTGAGGTAATTCATATTGTTAGACTGGTCTGCTGTTCTGTTTGTCTTGCTTTTGTGATTTTGTTGTGTGTTTATGTCTATCGAAATGGCTATTCATAGTTAATCTCGAAATTAGGTTAGTAATTTGAATGTCAGTCGTATGCCAGTTGTCGTAGCAGCAGTGCTGAGGCCGTTTGAAGGACGTAGTTTGTTTGGTACGCGAGTACCGTGCACGTTGTTTTGTGGTGTCTGCACTCGGGGTTGCTGTGGAGTTGTTTCTCTTGTGTGTATCTTTGCAACGAAAATGTATAAATAGTACAGCTATTGGACCTCGGAACACTGGAATAATTTATAAAGGAATGTGCAAAAATCAAATGGATGGTGGTCTGCTAAGTGTATATGTCGGTAATGTCAATGTTGTTTGTTACCGAGTCGTTTGCTATCTCTTACGTCCGTTGATCTTATGGCACGAGCACGTTACTCGAGATGGTATTCTGAAGACTGTGAAAGAAGTGCCGTCGACATTGTTAATTTTCACTGTTATTTCAACTGAAAAATAAAAAAATAACAAACGGGAATGACCAGGTGGGTGTTTTCCACCAGTTACCAGTTCGGATATGTTGGGTCAACATTTGCCAGATCTGGATCTGAAAAACGAATATTACCACACAGGATTAGAATGGCCCTAACTTGCTACTTACTAAAGGTACAGATTAGCAGTACCGATAGTCACTTAAATTTGTGGGGCATTACTTAGCTTAAATTTGAGGGTGCGTTCGTTAACTTCAGTTAAGTTGCTTTTCGTTAAAACATGGAATCCGACAATAATATTTGGATTTGGTGGTTTCGTGACGTAAGTGTTTGGCGAATCCAGATATTGCCGAATACCGCACTATCCGGCCGGGGCAAATGTCTGGAGCAGTTTCCAGTCATTCCCTAAAACACAACTAGTCGGTCATTGCGCAAGAATCCGGGTTTTTGTGACAGTTTTACTATCAGGAAATGGCGATGTCTTTCTCACTGTTTGTTCGTTGACTTTCTCTTTCGTGTTGATTAAGGTCTTTGACACGGCTTCTTGCTACTGGTGAGAATCTTTTTTAAGACGGCGCGAGTTTTCCTTTGTGAAAAGAACTTCTTGAAATGCGGCGGTTTGTGACTACGTGCCAGTGGAATGATCTATTTTAAAATATTTTTTTGTTGTGAATGAAATCTACACTGGAACTAACACGGGGATATTATTGCAGATTGTAGAATGGCAGTTCTGTGCTAGTCTTCACTTAAAATGGTGCTACTTAATACTCTTGTTCTGCTTTGTACAAACTGTTTTATTTTGAGTTGTTGATGGTTTAAGAGAAACTACTTTTTCAATTTGACAGTAAATAATGTGGTGTTTAGCTAATACTACAAGTTTGGAATGTTTTGTATTCCAAACTTGGACTCATACTTGTACGCAAATGGAATATTATTTTGATGACTATGATTATTATTTATTATTATTATTATTATTATTATTATTGTGGAATGTGGCCAAGAATTACAAGTTACAACACCAAAAATAATCTTTTTTCAATATTGACTATCTTGATGTACTGCAATGTCAGTGCCTTCGATTCCCTTATGATAACTGGTTTCATTCATTCCGCCTTTAAATAAAACTTCTCCCGCTGTCTCAAATCGAATGCGACTACCCACTGTTCAGTTGTGTGCTTTCGACATTTAATGGAATGCCTGTTAAATTACTTGTTAAAATTTCTTACACGTTAATATGGAGATCCTCATGCCTGTACTCATCTAGATTTTATTATTATTATTATTATTATTATTATTATTATTATTACCTTTTACAAGCTCATTCTATTATATATAGTGGAGAGGTTTTGGCATTCTTGAATATCAAGTCTTTTACAGTAGCCTTTAAAATTTGTGGGTGTTCTTGTTAATTTGAAATGTGTACTTATAATTATTATATATGATTTTTATGATGTACCGGTATTATGACATTGGGTCAGAGGTAAGAAAGGCTGGAAAAATATGAGATGATAGTCTTTCAGTTTTACGAACATTGTTAGCTAAGGCTCACAAAAGTTCCATAAATGGTATGATAATGAAGTTTTTTAGTGTTTTATAATGAACGAATTTTTAGTCTAAAACATATTCTAGTTTGGTTTTAACGGAAGTCTTAAGATCTTCATTTCTTCAGAACTTGTGAATATCTTTCTGGGTACATGATCGAAATGTCCTGTGACGCTCGGATCTCTTTTCATGTTCATCTGACAAATGTGATATATACAATTTCACATGTTGAATTATGAACATGTACAGTAGAAAGAACTATATGTTATCATGTTTTATTCGTACATGTATTAGGTAAATGATATCCTGTAGGCTGTCAGAGAAATTGAACTATTTTCCTTCGATGCTAATTTTAACTCGTTTCTTAAGTAAGTAATTCAACCACATTTTCACTTAAATAAGCAATTATTGGTAAAGCTGATGTGCGTTATTACTGAAATATTTGTCTTTTTAGTCAAAGAACAAACTGTTTAAATGTTCTGAAAAGTAATTTTGTACTCATTGTGGAAGACTGAATTTCAGACGATAACAGGGCTTCTCTTGTTGAATTGCTAATTCTGAAACAACTGAACGGCTGTTCTGTTTTTGGCAAAATCGGTCTATTGTTGTATTGCATGTCCTGTAGATGGCGCATCTTAGATAATAAACAAGTTCAAATTAAGCTATACTTAGTTGGGTGGCCTCTAACAGCAGACGTGCACGTGTATTAGTATGTGGACCAACATACCTGGAAAAAATCCCATCTCTATCATACTTATCCACAGTCCCTCATGATTCGATTTTTTTTTAAATCCACAAAACACATGTAAACTGGTATTTGTTGTCCATCTAGTGAAGGGCACATTTTTCTTTGTACGCCCCTACCTCTTGTGGCTGGGCCTTGCCTCTGATCACGCGGACAAAAGCGGGCGGTTCGAAGCAGAGAAGGTTGGGGTTTCTCGGTGCAGTGAAAACGTTCGCCCAGGGGGTCATTAGTGAAGTATAGATCTCTCTAATAATAAGGGACGGGTTGAGTTCAAGGCAATTAAATACCATATAGTATTAAACAGTCTTGGGTTGAGTTGACAAGAATGGGACAACACAACCTCTCGGAGAAGTTGTCGCGTCATCTGTCGATTATATTTAGATGTTCACGGTTGGAGAATTCGACAGTCCGCAGTCAGTTCATGATAGGCCTACTGTATGCAGCAGCAGCATGGGGTGGCGTAGCCAGATTTTAGCACCAGAAGGGAGCGGCGAGCATATCAAAGAGGCGCGACCTTTTCAATCCACAACAAAAGGCGCTCAAAAAGTCGAGCAAAAAAGTCCCCGTGGCCAATAGTTTATTGTTTATTTTTAATATTACATTTCCAAAACACGAAAACTTTTCTGAAATTTTCACTTTCATAAATGTTTCTCAGGGAAGCGGCCGCCCCCTGCAACTCCCTAGCTACGCCACTGGCAGCATACAGCTGACTTTCATTCCGATTATTGTAAGAAGTTATCCAACAGTGAATAGCTGTATTCAGAATGAAAAGAAAAATTAACAATGCCTAAAAGTAGAACTACAAATCGTCTTATTGGCCTCATTTTTCTTAGTGCGGGAACTAGGCATGTAGGAACAGCCAGTGCTTCTTGAAAAATATATCTGCCGGTGTAGTAGGCCTATATTATATTAACTCCCATATAACAATAAATCCCCAGTCATTATTATATGTAGTAATAACTCCCCCGTCATTATTAGTGACCATGGATTTCCATTTTGTTCGATCTTCACATTCTCTTATTAAATTCGATGTTATTCTTTACTCCCTCGAGTCCATCTTGTGAGCAGTCTACACAGGGGTTTCTCTAGCTGCCTTCGTCATGCTATTTTTCCCTCCACTTTTCCGGTTATTGCCAAATGCTCCAGTCCTTCTTTCCCCATTATGTGTCCAAAGAAGGAAAGCTGCCTTTTTTAAATGGTTACCATCAGACTTCTTTTTATTTCTATAATAATGTACGTCTAAATGTTATAAATCAGAAAAACTAAACAATATATATTATCATATCAGGTAAGTGTTAATCATATAATGTATGTTATCTATCTGTTTACAATTATATTTATAGATTGTATCTGTCTGCTTTGATGACATCAAATTGTTATTTCAAAGAAAATTAGTTACTATTATCTAAAGTATCTACTTGAAGAAATTTCGTTCCATTCATGTAGTGTGGATTATGCTTTAATAATAATTAAGTTTTCGAATGTTCCTCTTGTTTATATTCCACTTTTCTTACCAGAGGCGGATCTAGGAGAGGGCAAGGGGTACACATGTCCCCGGGCGCCGAGGTGAGGGGGCGCCAAAACTGGATATTTGGGTAAGTGAAAGGCATGCACAATAAAGTAGAAGAAACACTTGCGAGGACCTTTTTTTGCTCGTCAGCACTATATGAAGAGAGAGAGTTGAGGGGCGCCGAAAACGATGTGAGGACCTGTTTTGCTTGTCAGTTGTTAGGGGCGCCAACGTACACTTTGTCCCCGGGCGCCGAATACCCTAGATCCAGTGGCGGCTCCACCGGGGGGGCAGAGGGGACCGTGCCCCCTATTGAGTGTCTGCCCCCCCAGTGCCCCCCAGTTGGGACCCTATACTTAATGCTGCATACATTAAACAACAAATGGTTGGCCCCCATGATTAGAAGTTGCCACCCCAACGGCCCCCCACTTGCCAAACCCTAGAGCCGCCACTGCCTAGATCCGCCTCTGTTTCTTGCCATTCTATAATTACTATTATGACATGTTGTTATTTGCCGATTTGGAAATAATAAAAGGAACCTCAATCAATACATCTATCATTGCTCGAAAGGTGTTTCTCTGTATTTGTCCATGCAGTTGTTCATCCACTACTTAAACAGCCTAGCTCTAATTCGATTTGGATTTGTTACATAATAAAAATTTAGGTCAAAATTTGAAATCAGTTGCTATAGGCCTACCCGGTGCATAAAAGTACGTTTTTTTAAATTTTTTAACGAATGATGCGATTGAAAGATAAACTGTACGCCGTACAGCAATCTCCCTATAAGCAGTGCATCCATTTCGGAAACGCTTGGCCAACCGACCATGGCCAATTTATTTAGACTTCTGTCGGCCTAAAAACCGTTTCAAAAGGCACCAGCCATATTGCAATCATCTCGACCTACAGGGGCGGCGCTGGGTTTTGTTGGCGGGGGGTCTAATGCAATATAGACTACACACAACCAGGACCCGGTTCAGACTACCCCTCCCCCACCGCCCCAAATCAAAATTTCTCTGCGGATCTGCACGATTTGCTCGGGTGCCCCTGCCCGAGGCTGGGTGGGTCCGGACCCGCGGACCCCCACCCCCCACCCTAGCGCCGCCCCTGTCGACCTAGCGAGGAGTCAATTCATCACGCTCTGATGCTCTATTTTGATAAGGAAATTCTTAACAGAAAACTCCTCTCAGGGTTATGGCTACGCCTTCGCTTGTGCAAAATGGGCGTCAGCTATTACTGTAAGTCGGCGCACAGTGTCCGAGACACGGTTTAACGCAATGCGACACGAAGAAGCCGTATTAATTGTGTGCGCCGTCAGCTGCATGGGACCCCATTCCTGTCAGAATATGCCGCAATGAATTATTGTAAAGTGATTTGTGTTGGTCGAGAGATCACAGATAGGCGTCGAGTTCGAACAAAATCGTCAAAGCACCGCGTCAAAGCAAAGCGTCGTGTTACTGCACAAAATGGCACAGTCGAGCGCACATACAAAAGAAAGTGCTACTACGTTGCGACAGGGTGCGATTTGTGACCTGGAGCAGTGGGGGCGGGGGGATGTGTCAAGCTTGAGGGATGTAGTTGTTGGGGAAATGTAGCAGTGGGGGATGTAGCTGTGGGGGAATGTAGCAGTAGGGGGGATGTAGTTGGGCAGTGGGGGGGGGATTTCTCCTTCCCCATACAAATCGCGCCTTGCGTTGCAGTTCTATTACTTTATACGCGTTTGTCTGTTTGACCCGAAATCATGCAGCTGTTAACCTCTGATGAATTCAGTCTTCTACAGCGGACGGTCAGACTTTTGTTCTTGACGCTAAGTTGTGTGCAGAGGCGTATCCAGGAATTCAGTTTAGAGGGGCACTTCTTGTCCCATTCCCCCATTCTCTCCTGCCACCGTGCCCCCACCCCCCGCCTAGTGGCGTGGCCAGAGTCCCAAAATAGGCGGCGACATCACTGGGATGACATTGGGTCAAAAGAGTCATCAATACTTGATGGTCTATGAAGCTGTCCATTAATTATGTCAACAATTTTTGGGCAACTTTTCACCCCTCCCCCTTGTCAACAACTGTCAACCTTCAGTGACCTCCTATAATTATGTCAAAAACTTTTGACTTCCCGCACTAAGACTAGTGACGGGTCCCCTAAAAAGTTTGGAAGGTTATTATGTTTGCAGCGATGAGGCTTTGTCCCCTTTCTTTTGTTCATCAAGCGTCATTATGTGGTGGTGATGACCTTGTTTTTTGCTTGTCAGGTTTTTTACATTGCAATAAATAGTATTCCATGAAATTTCCTGTTTTTTATCATTTGTAAAAAATGAAATTGCTGACGTCAACTTCTCTTGACCCCCCTGTCAACAACTGTCAAACTTTTTCAACCCCCTCCTAATTTGTTGACGTCATTAATGGACAGCCCCTATTGGGTTTGACCCATTGCCCATCGCATTTTAAGAACTGCGATTGGATATGAAATTTTAAGATCACTTTCATTGACAAAAATCATAATGTTTGCAATGCAATTTTTGTATATTTCCTCTGTGGTAATTACATTAATCTTGATTACTTGTCTTGTGCGTAAAATAATATTGTATAGACTATACTGTTCTCTGGTGTTCTATCTCTGGTGCATACGTTATAGACTAATTGTGATTTATTATGTAATATCCTAAAGTGGACTTGAAAATAAGTAAATCGGTGTTTTTGACAATCACGCCCTCATCCTCCGAAGAAGACCCTTTTGTGAACGACCTAACGATCGTTAACCCCTTAACTGGGCAACTATTTGTAACTCAATGTAAAATGGACGAGCGTGACTCGGGGCGCCCAGTTAAGGGGTTAATAACCATGTAATAATATTAATTATAACATTTGGAGACGTGTGCCATCGTTTATGTCAATGATGATTTATTAAGTTGCAGGTCAACGATGTCTGGTCGAATAAAAATTGTACACATTGAGCCTATGTCAAGGTAGAAGTGATCGGCCTATTTTGGATATTACGAGAATAAAATGAATCATGAACAATCCTATGACCTGACCTAGAAGATGATTCATAAGCCAATAAGATTAGTCAATTTTCGTGTAAGAGGTTCAAGTGCATGGTCCAAACCCACTGACATTCGTCAATGTTTGTCTTGACTTTGATATATTACAATTGTAAAATCGAATGTAATACATTTTAAGTAAATATTTTATCTTTTAGGTCTACTTTATATACTGTATTAGGGGCTGTCCATTAATTACGTCAAAAATTAAGAGGGAGGTTTGAAAAAGTTTGACAGTTGTTGACAGGGGGAGGGGGGTCAAGAGAAGTTGACGTCAACAATTTCACTTTTTGCAAATAATCAAAAAATAGGAATACTACTAATTATTACAATGGGAAAAGCATAGAAAAAAGGTCATCACCACCACATTTTGACACTCGATGAGCAAAACAGGGAAAAATGGTCATCACCGCAAAAATGATAACCTTGTTATTGGAACCTGTCATTGATCTTTGGGGAGGGGATCAAACGTTTTTGACGTAATTATGGGGGTAACTGAAAGTTGACAGTTGTTGACAAGGGGAGGGGGTCAAAATTGGCCAAAAATTGTTGACACGATTAATGGACAGCCCCTTAGGCCTATCGGAATTTTCTAAAATGATGTTTGACCTTAATTTAAATTAAGCCGGGCAATCTGATAGGCTGATAGCTTCTACAGCGCCGCGAAATTCTACTGCCACAAATTCCAAAAATGTCTGGTCGTGTCAACATCTAAGAGCAGCAGAGCACTTCGTTGAATAACTGCATGCCCAGCAGCACAGCTAGGTACTCTATTACGGATCGGATTGCCAAAACCGTTTACCGAATTTGATGTACGTTTTAGGCCAGGTCAACCGCAGCCCGAACGAACTAGGTCAAATTGGCGGAAAGGAGTTCGGTGGAGTGCAGTGGCGGTTCCATGGGGGGAGTGAGTGGGGATGCATCCCCCACTGGACTTTTTTTGTTTGTGAAACCTATTTTGGGTAAAAGTCTAGTAAAACTACGGAGAATAAACTGCGGATGACCTTTTTTTCCTTGTCAGCCTATTTTTCCGTAAAAGTGTAGAAAAATTAGGGAAAATCCCTTTTGACCTTTTTTCGGCAAAGTTTATTGATTTTTTCCTTCTCTTTTCATCTTCCGCCAACTTCCTATGAATTAATTTCATTCCCCCGCCAAGAAATCCTGGAAGCGCCACTGACTGGTGGAGTGGCATTAAATCATGCATTGTCCTTAAATAAAGTTTGCACTAGATAGGCCTATACCTAATTTGCTTGGTTCACTCATAAGTTCTTCTATAATAATAATAATAATAATAATAATAATAATAATAATAATAATAATAATAATAATAATAATAATAATAATAATAATAATAATTATTAAATTAATAATAATAATAATAATACTATTATTATTACTACTACTACTACTACTACTACTACTACTACTACTACTACTACTACTACTACTACTACGATTACTACTGTTTTCGTTTTCAAACTAATTAAATGTAACGAGGTATAGGCCTACAATGACTTAAAACCAGAACACAGCGATGGTGCGAGACTGATTTACGATGCAGAACCCAAAGAATTCATCAATCTAATAAATTAATAATGTAATTTCCGATGTCCGCTGAGTTGGGATGTCTCTCTCGCGTGGCGGAGGTCAGTGTTTAATCTAGATTCCTGTCTCCGGGAGGGAAACTGACAAAGCCGGGAAGGGGAAACTGACAGCCGGGGGGTAATTCTGCTAGGGGGCTGCTGTTAGTCCATGTAGTATGCCAACAATTTCCGGGGGGAATTTGAAATGTCCGGGGGAAAAGGGCAATTTTCTCCCGGAAACAGCCCAGATTAAACACTGGCGGAGCTCCACCTTTGCGAGCGAAAACGCAGGCTTCAACCCCCTCCATACTCTTGCCCCTTAATTGCCACCTCGCCCTCAGGCCCCTTGGTGCCCCTTAATCCTCCTTTCCCCTTGCCCTCCCTAAATCTCCTGGCCCACTTACCCTTTGCTCTGGTCCCTTGTCTCCTTGCCCCACTTTTCCCCACTGCCCCTTGCTCGTTTGCCCCTTGCCCCATCCACTCCACGAAGTCCCCCTTGGGCCATAATTTTGAAAAGGGGTAGGATATAGCCAGGCATCCCCGTCATTTTTGACGGGCAAACAGCTAGTTTTAAGGATAAGTTTTGTGGCCTCTTGCGTTGACGTAACCATAGCTGAAAGTTCCTGAGCTGACGTAGCCTACTTTTCGTTACTAAAACTCACTTTCAACTCTGGTCTGTATAGCCTACTAATGTATTGAAGCCGTTGAATATGTGGTAGTGTCGCCGTTGTCGACCGAATAAAACAAAGAATGGCAGATAGAAATTTTACTAAAAGAAACAAAAACAGAGATTTTATCCTCTTTAATAAATTGACAAAGACGACCTCAGACTAATCAAGCAATTATAAGTTAGGCTACATGAAGCAATTGCAAGATAACGAAAACGTGCTTTAATTTAACCTTAGGCATAAGTTCTATTGCAGTAGCCTATACACAGCAATCCAGATTAACAGTTACAGAATGCTGCTTAAATTACACTTATCATAATAATCTTTATTTCGTGACAAGCACAGCATCAAATAGAACAAAAAAACAATAATAATCTAATAATAAACTAATAAAACACACACTTTAAGTTTAACTTATGGCAACGCTGTATGCAATGACAGAAGTGTAACCTAACAAGATCATTTAGAACGCATAACCCTGCTCATTCGGTCCGAAGTTTAGGCAACGTCTAGCGCGGATAGTACTTGGATGGGTGATCATCCCGGGATCTAATTGTGGTGCCGGCGGCCAACCAAGCCGTTCGTCGCTTCGGCGTCGATAAATTGGTAGCAGCGTTAAGCTGCGAAGGTAAAACGTGGGTCTAGAGAAAGTAATGGCAACCTACTCAAGATTAATGGCATAAGCCACCTGAGTTGCTGCTTGCTTAGTCTTCTAGTAAAGGGAGATCAGCACCGGACCCTACACCCGTTCAGGTATGAGAATACCTTTCCTTTTTTACTCGTCCATTCAAGGAAATTCAGGGCTGTCCATTAATTACGTCAACAATTTTTGGACAATTTTTACATCCTCCCCTTGTCAACAATTAACTGTCAAACTTGTCTCAACAACTGTCAACTTTCAGCGACCTCTCTATAATTATGCCAAAACTTTTGACCCCCCCCCCATATCAGTGACGGGTCCCCCTAAAAAGTTTAGAAGGTTATTATTTTTGCGGTGATGAGACCCTTTTTGCTCACCTAGTGTCAAAACGGGGTGGTGGTGAACTTTTTCTTTCTTGTCAGGCTTTTCCGTTGTAATAAATAGTAGGCCTATTTCATGAAATTTCCTATTTTTTGATTATTTGTAAATAAAATTAAATTGTTGACGTCAATTTCTCTTGACCCTCCCCTTTACCTGTCAACAACAGTCAAACATTTTCGACCCCTAGTTTGTTGACTTAATTTAATGGACAGCCCCTAAATTCAATCAGCCAAATACTATTCAACAATGATTAATAGGCAGACATGGGCATGCGCCAAAATAAACAACTTCAACACGAAAGATCGAATCAAATGTTAAAAATACAACATGTTACAAAATTAATGCGCTGCATTTTACGTCAATATGCACCATTTAAACCAAAATCAGGACGTGACATATATAACGTCTGCACCAAGGCCATAGCCAGAATTTCATTGTGGTGGTGGTGGGGGGGGGTTAATAATTCCCTGAGTAAAAAGGCGGCCAGAATAATTGAGACAGATGCAGAACTCCATTATACAAACTCCACTATAGTCGCATTTCTCGTTATGACCTTGATTCTACATAAATAGGTTGATGCAGATCATAACTGCGCTACAGAATTCTATTTCTACTGTCGCCTATAGTAGAAAGACGTGCATGAAATCATAGATTTATTATAATGGAAAGTCGCGCATGAAATCTCTCCACGGCGATATTAGGAGACAACTAATCGTGACAAAACGTCGAGTTAAAATTCGGAGACAACCAGTAAGCAATAAGCAAAGCATTCGGAGACAAACTAAACTAAAACAGGCCACTAAATGTTAGTAGCAAAATTCGGAGACCGTCAAAATGAGTAAGAAATTCGGAGATAAACAGCTAGTATTTAATAAGCCAGGATCGAGGTATGGAGCGGCGGTTCCCAAACTGTGGTCCGCGGACCGGAGGGGTCCGCGGAGGATATGGCGGGGGTCCGCGAGAGCCTCCCAAAATATTTAGGGTTAGAGTTAGGCCTAGCCCTAACCCAGATTACCTTTTTTGCTTGTCACTACATTTAGGAAGGATGATGATATTGATGATAATCTTTTTTTCTTGTCACTTGTTCACTTGTTAAATAATGTGGTCCGCGAGCTAAGCTGGGAACAAAATAGGGGTCCGCGATCAAAACAGTTTGGGAACCTCTGGTATAGAGCCACTCAACCAAGTATACAGCACACATATTAAAAACGAACTTCGGAGATAAAACGAGGCTAACGACTGACAAAAATTTGAAAGCCGTGTAACTAAATATTTGCAGCAAACTTCGTCGACAAAAGCAGCAAATACATAAAAATCCGAGGCCAAAGTCAACAACCTCGATAAGATCGACGACGAGGAAATTTTCACAGTCTACGTTCAAATGGTGCTTGTGTGTAGGCTATTTTGATGGCAGTATTCAACGCAGAGTCGAGCACTGGAACCATGTTTGAAGAGCACGCGCGCGTTAAGCACATTCGTGTTTCTGTTTTCTAATTTGTTTTTCGCAGTGGCGTAGCAATATGCTCGGGGACCCTTGGCGAAAAACGGGCGGGGGCCCTTTTCAGAGACGGTCTGACAAGTTTGCGAAAATGTTGACGACATTTTTTGCTTGTGTATTGTTGACCGGTTTTGCTTGTCGGTCTTTTTACGACTTTACAACTTTGCGAACAATTATTTTTGCTCGGGTCGGGGAACCTTTGTGGGTCGGGGGGCCCTTGGCATTTGGCCAGGTTGTCCATATGGCTGCTACGCCCCTGGTTTTTCGGTTAAATGCTGACTGAGTGTTTTATCCAGACTTAGCAATTGAGGCTTTCTCGACTTGGTTCGGGGAAAAGACTAGTTCAATGCAATATAGTGCTGGGGGTTTGGGGGTATATATTTGAGGTTTATGGGGGGGGAATATATATACAGGCCTGTATACAACACTATATTAACTATAATAATTATGCCAGTACTCAGGGCATAAAATAAAAAAATATTCCCAGGCATTCAATCCATTCGACAATGTTCTTCACCGCGATATGATAGTCTAAACTATAAACAATATATCAGGCATCACGACAACACACGTTCGGTCGGGACTTGTGCAGCGGTGCGTGACAGCGTTTCAAACGCGTCAGAATTTGCAATTTTATGATCTCATGATTACGTTACACGCCACAACAAGAGTGGTCTATAGAAGGTATCAACTGAACGCTAACTACGTGTATGGTCGGTTGGTGCCTTCACCCTGTTGATTGCAACATGCACACGTGATGGCATCATGGCACGCTGTGTTACTAAGAGTTCTCAGCCCAGACAGGAACTCTATCGCTACCTAACAATAATTAGTTTCGACTGAAGTCAAGTTGAGGGTCTTACACGTGCGCGATTCATGATTTTTATGTCATCGGTACTGCGTTCTCGGAGGGACTTAGGACTATGAAAAATTGGCCGGAAACATTTAGAAATTGCGTGGTGGTTAACTCTCGTCCGGTTCAATCATCAATGTGTGGGAAAGATCTTCGGAAGACGATTGCGTTGATGCGTTGTAGCGTGACTGATAAACGCTGGACGACAAAACTGTCTTCCCTTTCGTACTCAGATTGTTTGGCTAAACGGCGACCCAGCTCGCTTGGCGAACAGAGGGCATCTTGGTTGATGGGATCTATCGTCTCGACTGCAATAGGCAGGAAAAGTGTAGGCCTACGCGAATGACAGAGTGACAGACTCAGATATCTCGACGAATACGTACTATACATGCATACAGTATATAACCTGAGAAACTGTATGCATATAGGCCTACAAAGGCGATCTAATATATTGTAGAGACTTTGTCGTCTCATTTCAATTGACTGTTGATTCTCAAGAAAGATTTAAAATCTTTTAAAGGGGATTTAGTATTATAGTCGACTTGTCATCTCTTGGGCGTCGTCGCAAAAGTTCTTTCACGCGTAACCGTTATTTGGCTCAACGAAGGACCGACCACCAATCAGAAGCACACAGAAAGGTGCTGCTCCGTGTAGACCGTCTGCACTAACTGTCGAGTGGTACCGTCATTTTGTCCTAATGTATTCAGACGGGGGGGCGGAAGATGGCAGAGTGGATTACGGTGCTGGAGCGTCAGGCTGACGGAGCGGGTTCAAGCCCCGTTAATGCCCCTAGTGGCTTTCACACAGGCAGTTAATGCCTTCTAAGCCACTTTAGATCATGCTAAGTTAAGTTTAAGTTAACGGCTAATACAATGCAATATTATGCATTGTAGTCCAATATGCAGTTGTCAATAAAGAGGATCAGACGTGCTTACGAAACGGACACTTTCTATCACAGCAATCAACTTCTATGGCGCCACTGTCATAATGCCTAGTGCGACACATCAACCGGTTACACTGTGTCCGGAAAAGGGGTCCTCTAAATATATTCTGACTGAATAATCTCCGAGAGAATAACGTGAAACTTTTGGCTACGCAAGATTGACACGATCGGATCTGCAGCCGCCGGTAAATCCTGGAGTCATGGGCGGCTTAGCATGCGCTCACTGCACGAAGAGAACGTTTTACTGTAACGTCGTTGAACATGTCACATCGCATATTTTTCGGAGCGCAACAGTCCGGAAGTCACTTGTCAACATGACGTAGCACGTATATATATATATATATATATATTGAATATATATATAATGATTATAATCAATACAATACAACAATGTACAATTTTGATTTAATACTTTAATTTTGTAAAAAACCAATCTTCGGATTTTCCGGAACGCGCGGACAGTCGGAAGTCGCTTGTCAACATGACGTAAAGCCCCCTGCCCATGACTGCCTTTCCTCTTGTGCGCCTTCCAATCTGGTTGATTTTTAATCAAGATTACAATACAATCAATCTACAGTATCATCCACGCGAAACAGATGTTAATACTTTAATTTTTTTGCGAACAAAACTTCTCTAAAACTTGGATTTGCAGGAACGCAGGCAAAGCAGGAGTTGCCTAGGGCGCCAAGATCCAAGAGGCGCCAATCCGCCATTTTAACCAAGAGATTTAATTACAACGCCTATTTTTATTTAAACTCAAAACGTTCCTTAAGGAACTGATTAAATAATAATTATTGTTTGTTTCATTCAAGTTTTTCCGATTCAATTTTTTTCAAACCTTGATATTTCAGAAGTTGAATATTAGTAACGGTATAACACTATGACTCTGTTTCATCCACGCGAAACAGATTCATCAAATAAACCGTGATGAAATTTTTGGAGAGGAGCAGAGGGCTCCAAAGTATGCTTTGCCTTGGGCGCCATTTTGGCTAGGGCCGGCCCTGTGCCGTTGTCAGCAAGTCGTCAAAGGTCTGTTGTCGCACCTATCAGCAGGTTGATTGAATTTTTCTGTCTGCGTGCTAGAAATTTTTAGGCCTATTGACTAATTAAGGCCGTTGGTTGAAATAAAACACTTCGTTTGCGAGACTCGTTGAACTGGAACTGTTATTATTGGTGAATTCCTATAGCGCCAATTTATCCATTGCACCGCCCCCCTGCCCCCCGTTCCCCATTGTGAAATACAATAGATCAGTCTGAGGTACGAACAACTTATGCACATTGTTATAGACTTTATAGTAGGCATACATCACGCTCCTTGACGCAAAAGAATCAGTGCTAACAGACAGTGGCGTATTTAGGGGGTACGCTCCTGAGCCATAGCGTACCACTTTGGTTTTTGGCCTCTGGTCTTTCGTCCTTCCCTTCGGTTGCACTTAAGACTGTTAAGCCGACGTTAACCTTTTTGCTTGTCACCACGTTTGAGAAGGGTGATAACCTTTTTGCCTGCAGTAGGCTACATATAGCATAAAAGTTATTTTTCGTACTTCTTAAATTTTAGCGTACCCCTTTAAGCCTTTCTAAATACGCCCATGCTAACAGAGGTTAATTGCCAAGAGTCAATAAGAATAAACGAATTATCCGCGGACATCACTTTGAAAATGATTTCGCCTTCAAACGGCGACCGATCGCCTGATGCCCGGAGAACTATTGCGATGGCGCCACGAAAGCTTTTGAGTCAATTATACTCGAAAACATCAGTTCAGTGGGAAAGAGCTTACGAGCCCTTAAGTATAGTTAAATGTGTAAAAATCCGAGTTCACGTTGTTGAAATGTGCTATGAAACCGAGGACGTCGCCATAGTGCTATGCTATCAGGATTCAGTAGGAGATTTGCATGCAAGTGCTGATAAGGACCTATCAATTTGATCTTGCCTCTTCGGGCAGCTTAAAGCAAGCTGCGATAGATTAAACTGTGCAAACTGCTTAGATTACATTTCAAACGATTCGTTTACACGTTAAGAGATAGATAAATTCGTCGGGTCAATTCTAAGACTCTTACTATACAGTATATGCTCCCAACAGGCAAAACGCTTCAGATGAATTATGACGAGTCAATATTATAGATCCTTAAAGCGGCTCAACTTGCTCGCCATCTGCACCGTATACGGGAAATCGTAGTCAAAGTTATCTTACTTGAAATGATAATCGCTAAATCCAGGCGAATAATAATAATTACGCATAGACACGAGAAATGTCTCGAGGGTATCTTAGGGTCTCTCATGATGGAAGGGATGACAAAATGCACTAAACATGCGTTCCAGAAATCTCCGGTTACTTATTGGAAAAAACTTGTAATAAGAGCTTTCAAATCAACGCTGTTTTAATTTTTAGTTTTAGTTTTAGTAATTTTTAGTTCCGTGGTAGGACTAGTTGACAGTTGATCACACACTCGACTGAAAAAGGTTCTAGAGGCTTGCAAATATCGGTCTAATACCTTCAATTTAAAAACAACCAAATATTTCATAGCTTGGAGGCAGTGAGATAGACCTAAATAGATTCGCGAATATCGCTTACAAGATTTGGGTGGCACAATTAACGTGAAAGAGTACAAACCCAATTGCGCGCGGGTAGCAATATAAAGGTCTATAGTGTTTGGTTACTGTTTGGTATGCACAAGTTGCCTTAATTAAGGATGGCTATAAAAATTGTATGGGGTTTTGGTTTGGGTTAATGAACAAATACCACTATTCGAACGAAACCGCAAGAAACAATTGCACAAATCGCACATCGATGGTTATCAATCAATACATTAATTACATTGGCAGTCGAAGAGAACAGCCGCTTCAGAAGTTCTATTAGAAAATAAAAATAAAAAAATGACACCCGGTCTATTTTTTAATTTTGTCCACACTGCGTGGTTCTCATTTCCAATTCAATGCCGACTAACCTTAAGCTTGGCTTACGACCGTCCAAGATACCTGTGCGTCCTTGGAATTTTTTTAAATAATACTAGACTGTTCGTAGCCTAACTGTTAAGCTGTTTTGATAAACTTATCTAAACTCCAAACGTCTACAAGCAGGGTTCGTAAGATAGTGTCACCTAGGCTTGAAGTGCACGTGACAGTATAGCATACAATTCTGTGGGTCTGTAAATCAGGTAATCAAGGGGCAATTTGGGAAGACTTTTAACAGCTCCCTAGGAAAAACTTTGTCGACATTTTCCTGTTTCAACATCAACAGTTTTGAGCTCCGAACATTATATGCTATGGGCGCTTCCTTTCAATTTGCAACAGAAACCCATAATCTGCCCCAAACTACTTTCCAATTTGTAGTCCTCCCACCCCTTCCCACCCCATATTCTGCACACCGCTGGTATCGATGAACAAACAACGGTGCAGATGATGTGAACGCCTACCAACGAACAACGGTGCAGATGATGTGAACGCCTACCAGATACGATACGAGCAAGGACTCAGTTGATAACGATTGCTAAGTCTTCGTAATTTCCTCTTTCGCAGTCAATCAAGGAGCGAGTGTCGTTTTGTCGTAGTACGACGACTGCTGGTGAACCATCATCATCCGTGGCATCACGTACAATCCGTGATATTCGCGTCTCTTTGCAGAGCGATCGATGATGATGCTGATGATGATGATGATGATGATGATAATAATCGTTAGCGCTGAAACTTCTGAGAAACGCGTTTTCCGCGCACGTTATGCACGCGCAAATGCATGCGTTCACTGAATGCGGTGTATTCGACGATGCTTTGGCACCGCTGGCGCTGTGAATGTCGGTCGACTTTTCGGAGCGCAGACATTCCGTCGGATCGTCGTCGCCTGTGTCGGAAACTTGATTTGCGTCGTCATGCCAGGACGTGACGGTCCTGTCGCGACCGTCGTCGTTGGCGGGGAGTGACGCGTCGCGTCGCCGCCGCCGGACACTGTCCGGCAGAGACGTATTTGTGCTAGGTCGGACTGTCCAAAGTCCATCTCCGAGTCTCGAAAACGTAAGACCCAGTGACGTCCTTCGATCGCTCTCATCTGACATTCCTGAGTCGTCGTCGTCGTCGTCGTCGTCGCAGTAGCCTTCGGCTGCACCGATTGACCCCGGGATACGGCCTTGACCTGTTTCGGTCTCGTTCTGAAGATCTCTTCGACCAATTGCCTTAGGCATAAGTGAGTCATTCTCCTCTTTGCGGCCGACAACGATCGTATCCGGTGATTTTCTCGACTTCTTGACGAAGTTCATTTTGATTTCTAGTTCCGCTTGTTGCGAATGATTTTCTGACGCTAGAGGCGTTTCGTTTCGGCAGAGCAGTGAATTATTCGGTCGACTTTGGTTTAGCAATTTGGCTCCAGTTTCAAGCGAGCGCTTTTCATGCTTTCCATAGAGATAATGTTCTTCGCGCAGAGAAATCTGCTTGCACGGGTCCTTTTCTGTGAGACTTTTATTGTCGTATTCCATATGACGATTCTCTGTAGGCCTAATCTCTTTGGTTTTCTTTGACAGATAATAATTCTTGCATCTTCTAGTCGTAGTTTTTTCTTCTCTTGCGCGAATTCGACGACAGTTCTGCTCTGAAAGATGCTGTTTCTGTTTGTTTTGGGATTTGGCGCCTATCCAGCCCAAGGTTGTTATCGTCATTTCTCAGGCGATCGTTTTCCTCTTTCGAGGTTTTGTCGACAGCGTCGTCCTCGCAGATAAGCTGCAACAATTCGTCGATGTTGGATGCTCCTTGTTCGTTTTCGTCGGCCGAACAGACGACCAATTGGAGGGAGTCGGTCGATGGGTCATTCCCGACTTCTGATTCGGCTTTCTGATCAGTTATTTCAGCGGTCGATGATGGGGTGTCAACCATATGCCCCTCGGATACATTATTCGGTGCTGAGATCTCCGGATCTAAGCGTTGATCGTCTGCACGAATCTCGATCTCCGAAAGACATTCATCGGCGGTTGGCGCTTCACCTCTGTCCTCAATCGAACAAGGAGGACGCCGATCTAACCGACCGCGTCGGTCATCGTTTTCACTCGGCTGCGCGGGTACATCAAAGCTTACACCTGTACTGGCGGCAAAAAACAAAGACTCAGGTGGACAGAAGGTGTTTTCTCTCGAAGCGGAGCTGTGACCGTCACTGGAAGAGCGTAGACTGTCGTTTTCAGAAACAAATGACGACTTGTTACTGCGTCTATATTCGGGCGCCAAATAAACAGAAGCCAAAGTCCGGTTTTGCGATTCTGATTTACCTGGCGACGGAGTATTGTGGGGGGCTTTGTCGTCAAAGCCCTCGGTCGTCTCAATTGATTCCACTGTTCTGCCGTAATCCTGATCAGAACGTGATGCGTAGCATGTGTCCGTTTAGGATTCCGGTTTCGCTGTCATCACTGTCCACAGAATTTCTGATTTGTTCCGATGAAGTGACCGATGGGGAAAGCGATTGACACGGCTCCTTGTAGAATTCCATGTTATTATTATTATTATTATTATTATTATTATTATTATTATTATTATTATTATTATTATTATTTAATTGCTGCATAAGTTCTGTGATCAGAATGTAATCAGAGGGCCTGATATCCGGGTCATTCAGGTCGAATACAGACTGCATCATTTGACGCTCGTTGTTAGAATGTAGGCCACCGGAGGCATTGGACGATTGGAGATTCTCGCTGCTATTCCAGAGCAAAGTCTGCGCATATCTTTCTGAAAACAGACTCAGAAACTCTTCGGCTCTACTCGCCACGTCTACTGTAGAGGGACTCCTCGTTGATCGAATGCAGTTCTCCGTCTTCTGAGGCTCTACGTCGCTGCTGACAGACCGCGAATCTCGCCATGCTGGGAGCGGAACTGCTTAGACCATAACGGGTAGGCCTACATACGTTGGCTGTTTCTTGGCTGCGAGTCACCGGATCGCTGGACCTGCCTCCTCTTCCTCCTCCTCCTCCTTCTCCTTCTCCTCCTCCTCCTCCTCTTCTTCTTCTTTCCACCGCTCCTCCTCTTCTTCTTCCTCCTCTCTTACTGCGCAAATCAGAGACGTCGGGTTCGTCGGCAACCGAAGGCAACAGCCGACTGTTACGGAGTCTCTTCTTGTCTTTCGAGAGCATCTGGCCGGTGAATTCCCGCAGCCAGGAACCGGGTTCTCTTTGCCTCTTCGCACGGAAAGCGGCGGCGGCGGTGACGCGGTTGGTTCGGCCATCGAAGAAGAAGGACGACGAAGCAGCCGCCGCTGCTTCTTCTTCGGCAGCAGACGACTTCGTCGCCAGATCCTGCCCCGAGATCCACTCGTTTTGGTTCTCGTCCAGAGAATCGTAACCGCTCGCGTAGCTTCTTCCCTCCTGCGCCTCTCTACCGTCGTCACGCTGAATCGAGTTCGTAGGAAACAATCCACGTCGCAGATTTTCTAGATTATCGACATTTCCCGGACGATTTCCAGCCTCTAAATTCAAACTAGTCGACACCGTCTCATAAGCAGACTCCGCCTCCCATTTGCAAATGATGTTTCCATACCAACGGTATTTTGCGCATAAATAATTGTCGCCGAAATCCTGTTCGACCGATTCTTGATTTGTCGCGGTCGACTTGTCGAATGCGTACCATGTTTCCGGAGCACTGGAGTCGGCGATATCGCAGCTGGCAAGACAATTTACAAAAATCTGGGGAGTTTCCGAGAAACCGTAAGAATTTAGTGAGTCCGTGGGCATCAGCGCAATACGAGAATCAAGTTCGGACATCGCAAGTGTTTCGTAGAGGAGGGGATATTCGATAATTTCGGCGTCGTCTTGAAGAACAAACGAACACAGTTCTTCGCATCTCATGGTGTTTTCGTTCGTCTCTCTCGGTTCATCGTCGAAAAACAGCAGAAAACCGGCGTTCGTGGCAGAACAGTGTTCTTGCGGAGCGGCGGCGGCGGTCGACGATGAGTAGTACCTTGGTTCCGCTTCCGTCGACCGATCGGCGGTCTCCGGCGTCGAAGCAGCGCCGAGCAGACCGTCTTCCGTCCGACAACGTTGCGACTCCGTTACGGACTCTGGGACACGAACCGGAAATGAACCAGTCGATCCGCCGTGGACTGCTGATGGAGTTTCCGAGTCGAACACCGAAGCCTCGTCGTCGGCAGGATTTTCGTCTGGATGTGCTTGCAGTGCACGAGCCACCAACGACTGTGACTCGGAAACAGCCGCGTCCTTAACTGAGCAGACGAACGCCTGATTAACGGGCGGCGATGATGATGAAGAGGAGGAGGAGGAGGAAGAAGAAGAAGAAGAAGTAGGTCCAACGTTTCTATATATATCCGCGGAATCATCGTCGGTAATAAGTGGTATAGTGGGATTTTCGAGATACTCGAAATTTTCCGTATTGGTAAAATAATCGACTTCCTCCTCATAATCCACCACGTAGAAATCATCGTCCGAACAGTGACCGGGGGCGGATGAGCCGCCATTTTCGGTCATTCTCGTAAATTCCACAGGACAGACATCGTCTGCGACTGTTTGTAATCGTTCGATAGAAATGGGAAGATGATCGTCGTTCCTAAATTCCGTTTGAATGTCCGTAGGCGACGGACTGATGCTTGATGGAGCGTGACTTTTAGTTTCAATGCACCGATCACAGAACACAGAATTGACTTTCTGTTCAACCGTTCCATCATCGGCGGATGGTTCTTCGCTGCACTGCAAACGGTGTGGCGATGTGCAGTCGTCGGCTGCTTCTCGCAGATGTTCGTTCTCGAATGAATTTCGCGATTTTTCGGTGCTGTCGTTTGCGTCTGACGACACCTCATCCCTTCCTCTCGAGACATCCTGTTCAGCCTTATCTATGATTATTTCGTCTGGAAGCGTGTAAGCGTCGAACTGGGACTGGTGTTGCGCTGGAGTGTGAGCGCGTGCAATAGCGTTCAAATTCAAGAACCCGTTTTCAGATTTATCTGGCAAATATTCTGCGGAGATTTTAGCTCCAAAGTCGTCAACAGATCGGCTGCAATGACTCTTCGAAATGTCGTCCGGAGCTGCTGCCATCGAATTCCGCGTGATGAATTTCCTACTGGAATCTGAATGATTTAATTCGTCAAGAAGCACGTCGAAGATATTTTGGCGTTCGTTGTTGAAGGTCGTCGACACAAACGCCTGTCTTCGCAATGTCCCCGTTTGCGTGTCGGCGAAACAGGGCTTCGTTTCAAGGACGACATCAGCATTGACATCGTTCGGTTGATAGACTTCGAATGCGCTATTGTCAAGTCTATTGCGAATGGCCAGTCGTCTTTTCAAGTTATTCAGACAAGCAGTGTGCGTAAAAGTTACTGGACTGAGTCGCTTTAACAAACATTTCGAATGACACTCAAAGCTGTAGCTTCTTCTTCTTCTTCACACTGTGGTAGCGAGGTCTCAGAACGTTGAAGCAGTTTTCCAGAAGTCGCGTTTGGTTTGTCCTTGCAGTCAGTAGAAAGGAAACTGTCGTTTGAAGTACCAATCGAATTGAAAACCACCATCCCTCTGTCATTATTTGTAAATTCTGACAGTCGTGGCACGGAAAATGTCGAGTTTCCACGGGCAATTATTTGACGCCCGGGTCGTTTCAATGGCAGTTTTGCAATTTCTAGACACTCGACGGAACGCCTACTCAGACTGGAATTCGCTTCGTGAAAATTGAAAGTGTTCTGGCTATCATGTTGTTCAAAATGGACAAAATTCTCGAGAACAGCTTTCTCGTTATTTTCATTAGGAAATTTCTTACGGACGCGACTAATTGAGTCTCTTCGTGCATTCTGCGAATATCGTTTCTTCCTCATCTTTTCGTTTCTTTCACTCTGTGTCCCATCCGCAGACGCGTTAGTTGGAAGGATATCCTCGAGCCAACATAGCGGTTGAGTGGGCTTTCCAACGTCTATAAATGCGACGTCTTCTGGCAACCGGCAAACGCTAACAGCCAGGCAGTTGGCACATCGTACTATCCGCGTCTTTTTCTTCTTGCCGGCGTTTTCGGCAAGCGGCGTTGACATTGGCGACTGAACGTTTTCGATTTCCTTTGCGTCTGATCGAGTCCCAGAGAAAGACGAAGAGGATTCGGAAATCCAAGAGTCAGATTTGCCCACAGAAGAAGAAGAAGAAGAAGAAGAAGAAGAAGAAGAAGAAGAAGAAGAAGAAGAAGAAGAAGAAGAAGCAAGCTTCGATCTAATCGGACCAGCTGATATTTCGATTCCTTCCTTACCCTGAATTCTTCCAGTGAGGCGTTTTTTCTGAGATGATCTGACCGCTGTTTCGGGTGTATTTCGAGGACGTTTGGAATTCGTCACAACCGTCGAACAGAGCGTGTCACCGGGAAGACCATTTTCAGCGCCGGCGCCGGCCATCGGACATGGCCAGGGGGCGCTTTCCGCTGCATCGAAAAGAGAAAAACTGAATCGGCGTCGATTCCGCGGAGTTGCTTCTGGGCAGAAATCGTCGTCCAGGCGCCGTCTTTTCAGTTTGGAACCGGGGAGGAGGAGGAGGAGGAGGAGGAGGAGGAGGAGGGGGCACGGGAGACGACTGCCCCGGCTTCGACGTCTCCGGTCCGCGGCTGATGTCCTGTAGATTCTCCTCGTCGCTGTCGAAGTGCGGAGTTTTCCACGATTTTGAACAACAGCGGTATTATCGTCGGGAGACCGGAGACTGCTGTAACCGCTGCTCAGTGAGTTGGGGCTGGAGCTGCTCAGCGCGTCGTCCTCGTTCGACTCTTTCTCCACTCCTTCCTTCCCATCTGCGTCCGTAGGATGTACATTGCTTGCTTCGGAATTATTTCAACCGAATTACAAGGCCAATTTCGCCGATAATTCTGTCATCGCTCGGTTAAACAGCCTAACTGACTGCAGCAGAAGCATCCAAAAGCTTTTCGAATAATAAAGAGATCCAGTGTCCATAATAATTCGGTCGCAACTTTTCATCCCATCCGAACGAGCAGTCTTTTCAGAAAACCGACATTTTCTTACATAAGTCGTTTAACTTACATATAAGTCGTTTAACTTAGGCCTACATAAGTTCTAACGCATATCCTTACTCTGTCAGAAGAACCTCAACTCTCACGACGATCCAGACTGCTACCTTTGCGTATAGAGAGAGAGAGAGATCGTCGAGGCACGATTCAACTGTTATTTCTACAAAAGTGTGTACGAAAATGTTTCACCTCCAAGGCGTCTATTTTTCTCCCTGCATTCGGTCGCCTGTATCGTTTTGGTGTCGTCTGGCCAAATGGCAACGCACCGTCGATGCAGGCCTTACGCCGTCGCTATTATCAGCGAGAGAAATCTGCCAACTGTTAAGATATAGGGGCCTAAATAGGCCGGTACCGCCAATATGAACTCATCATATTGTTCTCCCAAGAGCCTTCGTCCAACTCTACTATAGCCGTGCGCGTATCAGCCAGACACCGCTGCCTTATATGTTCGTATAGGGCAAGGGGTGTTGACGATCAAAACTCAGAAGCCGAATTTCTTTTTAAAATCGTAGACGAGATTTCAAATTTATACCTGAGACACCTTCACAACACTCTTTGAATAGACTTTTGCATCAACACAAAACAAGCGCGTACTACTATACAGGGGCACAGCCAGGAATTTGATTGGAGGGTATAATGTGATTTAGGGTAAAAATCTTTTAAAATTTTGAAAATCTTGCAAAACACATTGAAACTTTTAAGGTAGTCTGATTTTTTGGGAGGTATATATACCGATATACCTCCGTCGCTACGCCCCTTCTATTATAGCCTCAGTCAAATTCACTTCATCGGTTGGTCAAAACTAGTGTGCAGAAACTTCAAAAGGAGTCATGATCGTGTTCGAGTCAGCGCTAAAACTCCAGAAGCATGATCGCAATAGGCCTAAATCTGTTCTTAACATTTACATCCAACAGGGAATTATTTTCACGAACGGTGTCCTGGTTTAAAAATCGTTGCAGATCTGCACATGCCAGTGTTGGAAATCCAGGTTAAATCATCATTCAAAATCATTCACACTTAATAACAAAGTCTTAATTGCATGGTGATAGAACAAATAATCACACGGATAACTGCTGCAGTCTCGAATTTGTGAAATTCTCTTTGTTTTGTCAGACCCGGTGACGTGCAGAGAGTGGTGGACGCCCGGGGCCAAGTCGATTAAAAAATGTTTGACGAGCAAAAAAAAAAGGTCGCCGAGTCCATTCTGACGCCGCCCCCTCCACCCCCATCTGGTCGGCGCGCTACTGGTCAGACCTTCCAGTAAACTGAGCATTTTCAAATCAAGACCTAAATACCTCTTTTCCAGTTTGCCTTTCCTCCGTAGTCATTCTCGCTGTTTCCAAATTCCAACTCACACTGATCCCTGGAATTGACCATTGGTGAATTTCGTGAATGAACTTCAATAACCATCGATTGATGTCTTTGAGCATTAGAACTGGCGTCATAAATTATTGATTTAGGCCCCTATTATTACTTTTTAGATTTTATTATATCGTTCTAACAACCAAAGACAGGAAAAAATAGATACTCTTTTCGAATTCAACATCGCACGAAATCAAACATGAAAGTACAGACTATCGATTCTAATGTAGTCCGGTCTAAAATTTGGATAATTTTTCTTCCACCCTCTCCGGAGATTTTTCGCTCTTATCGGGCAGCGGACAGACGACATTGCATGCACCAAAATTCACATTGCAGCTGTTCAAACAGGCGGAACTTCTCAGAAGTATCAAGTATGGGGAGGGGGACGGATAGATATTGCCCGAGCTATAAAATGGACAACAGGCTTGGAATGTCTGCGGCTCAATTGGTAGAGCGTCAGACCTGCCCGCCGTCAACCTGGGTTCAATTCCCAGGACACTCACATGTCCACAGGCGAAGAGTGGGAATTAATACTGCATGAGCAGTGGCTATTCTAGCCACCTAGATATTGGAGGGGTTAAAATTTTTAGAAGGAACAGACACTGGGGAGGTCATACTACTTGCCAAAATGTCAAAAAATTGGTGAAAATTCAAACTTTAGGGGGAAATTCCTCCCTTCAGAGAAGGCCTATAATAAAAACAGCTGCATGTGTAACGTTTTATGGCTGATTACCAAGGCCACTATATAAATATACAGTAGGCCTTTGATAAGCACATGATATTGATGGTTTTCGATTAACGATTTAGATACTGTTTGATTGCTGTCGACAAGTGGACTATCAACCGGGACTGAAACCAGCTGTGTCGTGAATGCATCCGGTCAAAGGTCAAATGGATAATCATAACTGACCTAGACCAGTAGCCAGGGGCGTAGCCAGGAATTTGATTTGGGGTACAAAGTGATTGGGAGGAGGGGGTATAAATCTTTAAAAACTTTGAAAATCTTAAAAACACATTAAAATTTTTAAGGTAGTCTGATTTTTGGGGTATATATACCGATATACCGCCCCCCGTCGCTACGCCCCTGCCAGTAGCACATGCGAACACGCACTTCGCTTAAAAACTTAAAAATCAAGACAGGCTTTCCATACGCATCTTCAGGGTCGTAAATCACGGGGAGGCGGACCCCAATAATTAGCGAGGGAACAAAGTATCATTTATCCCCCAATGTTATGTGCTTCTTTGCTAGTTTAACGGGAGAAAGGCCATCACTATTTTTGCGCTTCTTTAATTAACCCCTTAACCGTGTATTTAACTGTAACTCGATGTAAAATGGACGGATATATCCGGGGTTCCCGGTAAAGGGGTTAACGTCCTAAAAGGCAACCGCGGGTTATCTCTTTTCAACAGCAGATCCTCATTATGCTCAGATTGAATTCTACCGAACCAATAGTTTTGAATTGGCTGCAATTACAAAAATCCCTGGTTTTTAAACAGCATGCAGCGTAGAAAGGGTAAGCCTAATTTTTTTAAAGGGAAATGCTATTTGAAAGTCCAATTTCTCCGTTCGAACTTGACTAAGTTAAGCATCTTAGACCCGCTAGGCCTACCTACTCCAGAATTTACGCGAATTACGATTAATGCACGCCCTATTGTTCATTCGTTGGTTTTAATTAAGCAACTGGTCTTCATCGTGTCTTGAGTCTTGACATACAGACCGACGTCGTCCCACTGTTTGACAATCTTCGGTCACAGAAGTTGACGGAGTGCTCTCGACTGATATTTCTTTTTAGAGTATCAGATAATAAGACTCCATGAAAGTGGCCTTTGGTCTTTGATAAAATCAGACTTATGGAGGAGACGCTACTGTAGGTCCCACCAACCAGGATGTCCGCTGCTCCCTAAGCGAGCCGCGTCGACGTTTAGCCCAACAATCCGGGTATACAAATGGAAAGGCAGTTTTCTCTTCCAGCGTTTGCCGGTTAAACCACAGCGCTTCAACGCAATCGCTTTCCGAGGACCTTTCCCAACGCCTCGAACCGGAGTACCGGACAAATGAGCGCTTTTAAGGCATGACCATTCAACTCATCTAAAGCATCCCTTTAGACATAGGCGGCGATCATGGGGGCGTCTGGGGTGTCAGGACACCCCCAGGTATAAGAGTTTGCCCTCGAAGTATGGGTCAAAATCTGCCGAAGTTTTGAGTAGTTGTAGAGTTAAACCGTGCTCCCTGGTGAATACTTTAATTAAATGGTTTAATTGTGACATTATATTATCGAGTGGTCAAAATTTGTACTGTATACAACCAAACATATCGATTCTGTCTACAATTTCCCTTCCCCAGGAAATATTTTTCATCGGTTTTGCGCAAATCCTACGAGTGGTCCCAGTTCGAGGTAGGTAGGCACTCACTCCTGAGTGAGCGCTTCTTCAACAGGTTTCCAAAGTCTCTCTCTCTCTCTCTCTCGCTGTTTGTCTTAGATCGCGGATACATGTATTACATAGCTTTACCATTGGCCTGATAAAGATTTCCGTTATGATCGACGTAAGCTGTCACTCGTAAACCGGTCAAGTAGCTGCGTGATTTATTGAGTTTGTCTCTTTCCTGTGCACGATTGATGACAGAACCTGCTTCAAATCCATTCGCAAAGACCAGTTCATTCCGAAGAATTATTGAGTATTTTTGATAGCATAGCAAATAGAGTGAAAGATTGGCTTTTTTGTCAATCGAAGCTTTCTATACTGGATTTATTATTTATGGTGCATGGCTATATAGGTCATGTATACAAGTTGGAGTTCAATCTATATCAACGTTTTTAACACTTAACTGGGGACCCCGGATATATCCGTTCATTTTACATTGAGTTACAGTTAGATACCCAGTTAGGGGGTTAAAAGCTGAGAAAAGAAAGTCACAAATGCAAGCTGCGTCCTTGGAGTTCAAGTGATTACCTAAAGCCTATAGTATTTGAAGTGTAAATGTTACAGCATACCTGAGAGCAGTCGTGACTGCAGGTGTATCTGCTGTAATTGACTGGTATCTGAACACATCTATATGAAGGCGTCATCATCTCCCTCAGCCTCAAACCTCTCGTTGTCAACTGCGCGCTTATTGCATCTCAGATTTCGAAGGCTTTCAAAACATTCATATGAACCAGTAAGGCCATCCTTGTCTATTGGTAGGCCCCTACAATCATGCATTTGATTAATTAATAAGTATTAGCGTTTTTTGATATTTCATTATGTTAATCTTTTTTGAGCATCCGACAACCGAAACTTTAGGTATCAGGTATTAACGGATGACATTTCGCCAAATAGTGAAATTTTTGCGAAAACGAGGGAATGTTTTCGGAAGAAATGCTCCTGTCAAAGCTCAACAAAATTTGTGTCGTTGTCCGACCGCGTCTATTTTGCTCGTTTTGCATCTACGAGAGTTACAGACCATTGCGCGTTTAGCTCTAATTTTCAGACTTTTGGATTATTGCGCAGTCTTGACATTTTAAAATACTAAATTTTCTTCTGACCAGTGGCTGTTTCACCGTGTTGATGACTGGGGATGCATCCCCCACCGGGGTTCCGGATGACCTTTTTTGCTTGTCAGCCAATTTTCCGGTGAGTTTTTAAAAAATAGTGAAAAAACTGAGAATGACCTTCTTTTTTACTTGTCGGCCTTTTTCTGGCAAGGTTCATAACATTTAGTGTGCAAAACACAAACAGTGACCTCTTTTCTCTCTTTTTCTTCTTCTTCACTTTGCATCCCCCCACCAACTTCCTATAATTTTTTCCCATCCTCCCACCAAGAATTCCTGGAACCGCCACTGTTTCTGACAGCATTACACCTGCAAGTCTTTGACCATTAAATATAGATACATTGTAGGTCGTTAGGCGCGTAATATATTTTGCATCTTTGATTAGTTATTCGCTTGTTGCTTGTTTAGGCATTAGCTACAGCCTCAGTATATATAGCCTATATATGCATACAAAAGCGTTTGGAAAATCGAGAGGCCTTCGTATATCCTGCTAGGCGTACAGACACTTTCTACCGAAAATGCAGCCTAAGTTAAAATGTCACTTATCTTCAAATAAGTAAGTAAGTAAGTGAAACAATTTCTATAGCGCTGTCCGAAAGCTTGGCGCAGTTCACCAACTTAACCGCGAGCGTTCAAGTAACTCAATTAATCGTAAAAGCGAAGTGGTATTATGTCGATAACAGTGTTTATAGTTAATTGTGCACTTATTCCATTTATATGGCATCGATGTAAGGTTAGAGGCTAGAGCCATCGCATATAGCATTGGGGTCGTCCATATATTACGTCATAAACCTGACGACGCTTGACGACGAGCGGCTGGAGGAGGGGTTGATGCACATTACATATCGTCACATTTGTTCGGCGAATAAAAGCCACATAAAAATTCTCTAGTAAGAAACACGTGCTGCGTAGCAAGTACTGTTATAGCAGCTGCACATTGTTTGTAAGTATGTCAGAAGATGCACCCACGCAAACGGAGTTCCCGCGTGTCACCTTAATTGGATCATCTACGAAGAGTCATCTTCTGTTGGGGGGAGGGGGAGGGGTCCTGCTGGATCTGCTCGTTCTCAAAAGCTCCGCGATTTTAATTGACAAGCCTTATTCTGTTCGAAAAACGTGCCTACGAATAGGAAGTAATATTCGAATCTAAAGGCGGACGCAATTAGCCATCCAACTAACGGATGATTGAAATAAGACACATTGCAGTTTCCCCAAGAGTAAAAAGGTAAAGGTCATCTCTTATAGGACCTACTGTAATGTCGCTGATTGATTGGTTGGTTGATTGGTTGGTTGGCTGACTGATCTCAC
>CM030833.1:28130139-28225139 GCA_018105865.1 Metaphire vulgaris
TGCTTCCCTGGTGCCTCTGTGTGCCTTTTGCCCAAAAAGGTCCGCCGTCTTTTAATCTAATGTTAACTTATAGACGTACGTTACTTGTCGCGTTTGACACCCGGGTTAAAGGTGTATATGACCCCTGCCTGATCTTATCTGATCTTTCTACTATGAAGCCTTATTAATTCCTCCCGCGACAGCAGCTGTGTAATCTAATAAGATTATGACGTGTTTGACGCCTTCTGGTTAAATGAGAATAGCTATCTGGTCTTATCTGATCTTGCAACATATCTATTCGCCCTCCAGCGACAGCGGCTTTTTTTTGATCTTAACCAAACGATTTAATACTTCCTAAAAGTACTTTGGCCCGACGATGGCGGGCCGGGGTACCTTCAAAAGTACCCGGCCTGGGCCGACGGGGGGTGCCTTTTACAATATTGGAACAAATATTGAAAAATTATGGAAAAAATTTTCATGGTCTAAAAAGGTGCCGGAACTCAGTTCCGGCGCGTTCCGGCTGAGTAAAGGTGAAAAAATTTCTTCCATCTAAGCAGCATCTCAATAGAAGTAGACTCTTAGACATCGAGTAAACAACACAGAAATTCCTCACCGGATTCATTATTTGACCGATAAAACTTTATTAAAAATTATTGTATTGAGGACGTAAATGTAAAAAAATAATTTTAGTTTCCAATCTCTTAATCTCTTTTGATTTGACTTGAAACGTAGGCCTAAGGTAAGCTTGAATTAATTTTGATAAATCAAAAGTGAACTAAAATTGTCATATGTTGTTTTGTCGTTTCGTGGAAAATGATGTATGATTTATATGAAGTACAGTGTCAGTATGTATGCAATCCTGGCTCCTTTCCGCTGACCCTCGACCGTTTTATCCCAGTCGACGGGCCACTGTTTGAGAACATCGGCATCTGGCATTAGGAGAGTGACGTCATTGCCTCAGCATGGATTTCGATGTATGGTCTGTGGAATATGGCTGCGATGTTTTTCTGACGGGCGATGACTTTGGCGGAATTTCGAGTCTGGATTTTCGCTCCGACCTTAAACTGCTCCTGAAAAATGTTCAGGAATAAACACAGGAGGACCCAGTCCGACCACAGTAAGCTGGATTCGCCCACAGTCGATCTAAACCTACGCTCGTTATGTAGATGGCTCGTGGATTGTAAACAAGCGTATACATATATTTGGACAGTTCTCTCCGGGCGAGAAGTCTGATGCATCGTTCACAATCGCCTGGCGATAAATGCGCTCTGCGGATGACCAGGACTAAGAATTGGATAGGATCAATTATGTGGCCGATGATTGATGCTTATGATGGCTTATAGGACTGCGTCGTTAGTGTTGTGCATCAGAAATGAAGAAATAAAAGCACTTTTTGTTTACAGTAGAACTTGAAAGTGGTTGAAATTGCCCATTTAAAACTGTTAACTTCATAAGCTGTTGTTGGGATGGCAGAAATTCTATAGTTCAATTGCTTAGACAGTCTTTGCATAGCAATATTTATTGCAGTTGTGAGCTATACCAATATACCGTGCATGCACAACAGTTTCCACAACAGTTTCTGCCGGGCAAGCAAATTTCCAAAGCTGTAACTGGCAAGATTTCTCTCCACAGAGCGTCATCATACGCACACACACACACACACACACACACACACACACACACTCTCTCTCTCTCTCAAAGCCTTCTTTGCTTGGCTACTGTTTTTTGTATAGGGACCTTTGCAATTCTTAGTTGGATTTGCCACCTAAAGCAGTTCATGATGACGGCGATGACCACAATGTTGATGATGATGATTGATTATAGTGATTATGAGTATTTTAACAGCACTTTATGCTGTATATTTCTATATATACAACATTTTCTACTTTTTGCAGGCCATGCTTACTCGCTAAAATTATATGCAATTATATAATAATAATAATAATAATAATAATAATATAATAATAATGTAGCGAATTTTATGGGCACCTCATGTAATGTAAATAGTTTCGAATCGTTCACTAGAGGCGCTTATGTCAGCAGAGAATTATAAGTAAAACATTAGTATGCTTAAATAAAGCAATATTCCTAGAGTAAATAAGGATTAATGAATATCAGTAAAAGAAAGGGACAGAGTGAGCACACGAAAAGTGAGCACACATAAGAGTGAGTTCTAGAGAGCAGTGGTGGATAGTCATCAGGTAAGCCTTTGATTTGACTATGAAGTAGAATGCGATTCCTTTATACGGGATAACTGATTTACTCATAAAAGCAGGACCCAAGGGGCAGGGTTGTGCCCCATCCAAAGATAAATCTCCGGCGCTGCTCCATGTTGAGTATGGAGGATAGACACTTTAGGAGGGTGTGAGAAAGGAACGAGCAGCACTAGAAAGGGTGCACTGACACTAGAAAGAAGATACAGGAAGGGTGCACTGATACTAGAAAAGAGATACAGGAAGGGGTGCTAGCAGTATAGTGAAGGGTGTGAGGAGTTAGCTAATTCAGAAAGACCACAAAAAGCTGGGGACCCAATACGTGCCAAGGATACCCGATAGTGTTTGGACGTGGCATCCTGGAGAAAGGTCCAATAAGCACTATTATTATTATAAGACCGGTAGGCTGGTTGAGAGTGGAACTTTTGGCAAGAACAGGCCAGTCGCGGATTGTAACAGATGGAATCCCAGCATTAGGGTTTCAAGTTATATAACTAGCACCAGAGAAGTGGGGTTTGGCGCTGGATTAGCACAGAGAAGGAATTGAGCCACTGATAAGCCACAAGAGTAGGCACTGGCAAGAGTGGGTGTGTGCTACCTTGTATAACGGCTATAAGACTCACTGGTACGACATGAAGTTGAGACCAGAGATAGCAGTGTAAGCACTGTATAAGCTCATTGAAGGTCCACTTTACGGAAGTGTGTTGCACTCAGACGGCTCAGCACTCAGGAAGAGCTTAGAGCAATAAGCATGGCTGAACCTAAGCAGGACGAGCTGTGCGACACTAAGAATCGCAGATTACGACACGGAAAGTACACAACTCATTGAGGAAGATGAATTGTTGAGTCAATGATAGAAGAAGAATTGTCTGTTGATAAGCACCGAAGACGAGCCATTGATCATGGTCCCGTGAAGAAAGGATTTGTGAGTTCGGACGAGCACAGAGATTAGAAATGGGTGCTCGGAGCAAGGAAAAGTGTACTGGTAGATATGGAGGATTGATATTGGAGTCAAAACTCATAAGGGCCACGGAATTGTAGGAGGCATGACCAAGAGACACCCATAAGACAGAAACAGCAAAGGTTCACTAAAGTGAAAGAAGAGTGGTCTGATTCAGATATGCGAGAATTTATGAGACCAGCCTGCCGAGAAGGAAGATCTCAAACACACCTAAGTGGTCACCGATGAAACCAAACAAGTTTGATGGATTGATACCATTAGAAACATTTCTTAGACAGTTTGAGGTTTGTGCAGAATACAATGGTTGGACAGAAAGGAGAAGGGGTGCATTCTTACAGTGTTCCTTAGAAAAGGACCAGCTCAACTTCTATGGGATTTTGGAGCTAAGAAAGAAGTCGATATGGTGAATTGGTGGAAAGGCTACAACAGAGATATGGGGTTAGAGGCCCAACAGGAAACCTTTCACTCCAATTACGATGTCGGAAGCAGAGAGAGAAGGAGAGTTTTGGGACCTTCTCCATGATATTAGAAAATTGGTCACATTAGCATTCCCAGGACCAAACAACGACACTACGGAGATCTTAGCAAGAGATGCATTCTTGGAAGCATTGTCCGACAGAGAGTTATCTTTAAAGGTCAGAGAAAGAGAGCCACGTTCTCTTGACGCAAGCCTACAGAATTACCTTAAGAATGGATAGCTATAAACGAGCCACGGAGGATGAATATATGGCCCATCAGAGACAGGGCAGGAACTATAGACAAGTACGGAATATCAGTGAAGAGGACGTAGTAGAAAGGATTATGAGTCAAATGAAGGGTTTATTTGAAGAACAGAGAATAAAACAAGAAAAGTGGCAAGCCGACTTAGAGAGGAAATTGTTAAAGAGTACAACACGCATACTTGACGAGACAGAAGAAAGGATACCATCAACTAGCAGCAATACAGCAACTAGACCCAAGACATGGAAACGAAACATTACACCAACGAAGAACTGAAGAAAGAATGTTTATGCCTGAAGACAACGATGAAACGGAACCCAAGACAGTAAGTGACCAACAAAAAGACATTTCACGCTAATACAGAAAGAAGAGGTAAAGTGAGATGTTTTAAATGTCAATGGGTTAGGACACTTAGCTAAACATTGTCGGAGTGATAGAAGAACGGAATCTCCTAGAGAGTGGGTAAGTCATAATGTGCTGACAACCGCAGGAGAGAGAAATAAGAAGAGATCAGTGTATATAACTGGTGTGATAGAAGGACGTGAGTGTTTTTTTTTTAGTTGATACGGATCAGAAGTGAATTTGATACCTGGAAAGCATGACTAAAGACATGGTCCCAGAACACACGACCGAGAAGTTGTTAGCAGCCAATGGAAGTAAATTGGGCTGATTGGTGAAGTGAATGTAGATGTGAGATTTAGTTGGGGTTGCAGACAGCAAGTAACATTTTTAGTGTCAAAGACGTAAAGGAGATCATGCTTGGAATAGAATTTCTAGTTGATAACGATTGTCAAGTGAATTTCATTACTGGGAAGTACGATAGGACGCAGGAAAGTTTCATCGACAATCCAGAGTCGTACATCACAATGTAGACGCATGTGTTTGAAGATACAAACCCAGTAAGAATAAGGAATTAGAAAGGACAAAGCAAAGGCTAAGTCCGGGTGCATGCGGCACAGGTTGTTTTGAACAGCCAGAGGGAGTTCAAGTAAGAAAGTCGAACTTGAACGAAACATCTACAGGCTTATATCGAACGACGGACTTGGTGAAGAACAACCGGTCACGATGGACCAGGAGTCTCGAGAAATGAAGACACAAAGAGGCGTACAGACTAATACGACTTGGAGATACAGCAGAAAGAATTTGAAGGAAAGATGAAGCACGGGTGTTCACACCCAGAAGACGGAGAAATCGTTATTCGAATGGCAGAAGTTCCACTAAAGACCCTTCATTGGTTTGAATCAGAATGGACTTCTCGATCATCGAGTACAAAAGAAATCGACAGGAAGAACATTCGTCTCACGCCGAACAGGGACCACCATTGAAGAAGCGGAAGAAGAAGTGAATGTCAACGACCAAGAAAGGAACATCATCGCCAAGAACTTGAAGAGACGTTCACGGAAGTTCCAGAGGAGCCGCGTGGAAACAACGTTCCCGAATTCCACGCCTAATACCAAGAGGAAATATAAGAAGACCTGCAAGATACGACAGTTGAAAGAACATTAAATCATTGTAAAAAAGTTATTGCTGATGTTAAAATATTATTACTTAATGTTCTTGTATGTAATTATGTTATGATGACTGTATAATTGTATTGTATACGAATGTTAATGTTGTACATAATGTTTCATTGTTTGCTTGTATAAGACTGATAATTATGTGCATAATGTGTTAGATAAGTACACAGATTTGTTACCCACACACTGGATGGGTCCATAAGAATGAATGGGGACCATTCATAGGTAAAGTCCGGGGTAATGTAGCGAATTTTATGGGCACCTCATGTAATGTAAATAGTTTCAATCGCTCACTAGAGGCGCTTATGTCAGCAGAGAATTATAAGTAAAACATTAGTATGCTTAAATAAAGCAATATTCCTAGAGTAAATAAGGATTAATGAATATCAGTAAAAGAAAGGGACAGAGTGAGCACACGAAAAGTGAGCACACATAAGAGTGAGTTCTAGAGAGCAGTGGTGGATAGTCATCAGGGTAAGCCTTGATTGGACTAAGAAGTAGAATAAGCGATTCCTTTATACGGGATAACTGATTTACTCACTAAAGCAGGACCCAAGGGGCAGGGTTGTGCCCCATCCAAAGATAAATCTCCGCGCTGTTCCATGTTGAGTATGGAGGATAGACACTTTAGGAGGGTGTGAGAAAGGAACGAGCAGCACTAGAAAGGGTGCACTGACACTAGAAAGAAGATACAGGAAGGGTGCAATTGATACTAGAAAAGAGATACAGGAAGGTGCTAGCAGTATAGTGAAGGGTGTGAGGAGTTAGCTAATTCAGAAAGACCTGGCAAAAAAAGCTGGGGACCTAATACGTGCCAAGGATACCCCGATAGTGTTTGGACGTGGCATCCTGGAGAAAGGTCCAATAAGCACTATTATTATTATAAGACCGTAGGCTGGTTGAGAGTGGAACTTTGGCAAGAACAGGGTCAGTCGGATTGTAACAGATGGAATCCCAGCATTAGGGGTTTGTTACAATAATAATAATAATAATAATAATAATAATAATAATAATAATAATAATAATAATAATAATAATTGCAGTATTTAACTTTTCATGTTTTTTGGGTCTAAACCCTCTTCATTGTTTAAACTCAACATAGCCACTGTTTAAATTTAAGTTTAAATTTTTGGGTGGGAGAAGTCTTTCCCCAGTTCTCTTTTTTGTGCAATACACTGCAATAATAAATTACTGGTAATTAGCATAATGTTTGCTCAATTTGAGTTTGTTGAAACTGAATTAGTGACGACTTCTGACCCATTCAATATTTTATTCAGAAATTATTTGTGTTAACTTTAAGATAGTGCTATATAAGTTGTCACCCTAATAATAATAATAATAATAATAATAATAATAATAATAATAATAATAATAATAACAGTTTTCAGATGCTTTTTAACTTGTTCATAAGTATCAGTGATTTTCTTTGCACCATAAATATAAATGATTAATTTAAATCAGATTAAATTGACGCTTGTCGGAAGTTGAATGTTGAAATTCAGCTCCAGCCATATTTGACTGGGATAGATTTGTTTATATTACAAAACTGTTGTGCGGCTGGTTCTTGTTTGGTTCTTGTTTATGTATTCGAAATGATTGTGGATTGGTTGGCAGACACTGATATGAAGCGTTGACTTGCAATCCAAGATGCAGCCAACTCAAGTAATATACCGCATCAGTGCAGTGTTGACCCGAGCATCAGGAGGAATTGTTGCATGTTGACTGCACTATCTGAGCATTTGAGTGACATGGGATATGGATTTATGGAGCCCTGCAGTCTGTTGACATAAACTTGATAAACACAATTAGTGATATTTTTGGCATTTGAGATCGAGTGGTTCGACCGCTAGACTATTGTCCAGGCGCTTACAATGTCCGCATGGAATGAGTACATTGGGTGCCTACTCAATGGAAGGAAAGGCATCATGGAAGACTTTGGCAGCGGCTGATGCCAAGAAAAATTGAAGTTGCCAGCCCTTCACTTTTCTCACAGGTGTTGAACTTATGGAACAGCCTTTGACACCTTTGCCTTTTTTCTGACATTATGAATTTTGTTTCTCAAAAGGATTTAAAATTACTTTTATTACTCACATATTAATTGCAATTTATTTGTGATATTGTAAATTTTGACTGTTTTATGTTGATATATGGAATTGTTTACATTTTCTAAGAGAAATGCATTAGGTGCTATAAATTTAAGTACCGTATATACGGTACTTAAATTTAAGTACCATACATATGGTACTTAGATTTTTATATCATGTATACATAGCAGGGATATGTATTTATTTCAGTGTATCTCTTTTGTGAAACTTGCTTGATGGTACTCATTGTTCCTTGCCATTTCACCAATGTGTTTGTCAGGTTCAGATCTTGTATAAGTGACTTTTCACTTTCAGGTCCAATTACTTTTGCTGTTGTGTCTTTTGTAAATGCCGTCTTAAAAACTGTGTAGCACATTTTTGAATGGAATTTGAAATATAGTTGACATAGAGTGTCAACTGCAGATTTTACCAGCTTTGTTATTTATTCATTTGTATTCATTGGTATTTTCTGATTGATTCATTCATTCATTCGTGAACAATTTCTTTAGCGCTGTAACAAGGCTGAGGCCCACAACAAAAGCGCTTTAACATCTCAACATCTGATGCGATGCTGAAACATGTCTGTGTATTTTGTAAAATACCGACTCTATTTGTTTACTGGTATATGCATGTATATTTGTTTGTTTGTGTGTGTGTGTGTGTGTGTGTGTGTATATATATATATATATATATATATATATATATATATATATATATATATATATATATATATATATGTTGTATGTGTTTGCATGCCAGCTTATGTGATGCTGTCTACCATTTTTTGTGTTTTGTCTGCACTTGGGTCAGTGTGAATCAATATTTATTATGCACATGTAAATGTATGTAGTTCGGTGCATACTTTGGCAACCTGTGTTCAGGTTTTTGTGTTATTGAATAATAATATTCGGCATCCATTTAATGTTTTTGCTCAGGTATGAAAAGTTATGTTATTTCCCATTGGCATTGAAAATTGTACCATGGTACATGAAGGATCTGTTTTGTTGGCTGCTTGCATTTGGATTATACATGATTAGATCTCTGTCATGCCTTTCCTAATGCTAATTTGCTAATGCTCTTAATTATTTCTAAGGTATGTGGTACATGTTTACCAGTAAAGTAAATGTCAGAAGCATGCTTTGTTAACCTTGTAGTTGAATTGATTTCTGTTAACTTTTTGCTGAAGCATGTTTACATTTCTTGACTATGGTATTAATTATGTCTTGTCCAATTGTTTTACATGCAATTTTTTCAGTTTTATTGTGACTTCCTTTATTGTGTGACTTTTCTAGATGATGTGCATTTCTACCCTCAGTCTTGTTAGTGCCATTACTTGGTAAATCATCATTCAGAAAGGGGCTTGGACTATTGGTGAATTTAATTACCGATAGATCTGGATTAAAAGGTATACATTGTGCTGTTTTGTCTTTAGGTGGCCCAGTCAGTCTTTCTTTGTCAAATCCGCAGAAGACCCCGGAAGCGAGGTTGTCGGTTGGGCGCTCCTTGACATCTCCGCAGCCACCATGTCAGGCAGACATATCGCATCCTCTGGCTGTGGACGATGTAAGGCTTAATGCAATTCCTGACTCTCTGTTGTAAGGGATTTCTATATTTAGATTTGATCAGAGTGCCAAGGAATGCATACTATTGTATATAATAATGTCTCTTTTAAAATATTATTTTAGATTTCAAAGATTTCAGAGAACTTCTGCTATGTTCTTTATATAAATATTGGTATATGTCGGTTTTTCTTGCAAATATATTTTATACCTTTTGACGTTTTATGCATAATTACGTCTCAGAAATATGTGTATTTGGTCCTCGAAATCCAGCTTCAAAGAAGTAATTCTTGTTTAGAGGAAGCTGTGCAGTCTTAACCCCTTAACTGGGGATCCCGGATATATCCGTCCATTTTACATTGAGTTACAGTTAAATACACAGTTAAGGGGTTAATGCACCCAGAATTTTGCTTTTAATCTTCTCTGTTATTGTGCTGCTAGCATTTATTTCAGAAACTGACTATTGCTATGAGTTATATAGTTATGATTGTAGGGTTATGATTGTATTAATTAGCAGTTTTGTTCTTAGAGAAAGATTTTAACTCCTGTTGTTGATGCATTCATCGTGTTTTGGAGTTTAGCCAGAGAAGTTGGAGCAGCTTTCAAAACAGAAGATGGACACAATGCAAATGATGTACGAACAAGCAAGACGCGAATGTGAGGTAAATGTACATTCTGTAGTGTTCTTATTCCAGTTGATGTATGTCTTCTTTGTAACATATTAGCTATAAAATGTTGTGAAGAGACCTTTGGAAATATATGAAATTTTATATTTTATCCATTTATATTTTAATTCTCTATTTGCATTGTAGTTATCTGAAGAGTGCTGTGCGCGCGTGTATGTGTGTGAGTGCGTGCATGTCTTTGTATATATTCGTGGAAAGCATAATACACATGTGTGCATGTTAAGCAAATCATTGAAAGCACACACAATTATAAAGTTAAAAGTCATCAGTGAATCTACATATCACTTTCTTAATGCATTGGCTGCTGAATAACCTATGCAAATGTATAGAAAATGGGATCATAACTGGAGAGATGTACAGACTTGAAGCCATGTAAAAATGGCTTGCAATGCCTATCCAAGAGATGAAACAGTTAACTGAATTCACTCCCATCTAGTGTACAGTGAGATTTCCTTCCAAATTTCCTTTCCCCATCATGGAAGTGATAACTGATTAATTGCCTAAATTGAGGTAATTAATGTATCAATTTATTTATTTATTTATTGAAGCCATGTAAAAATGGCTTGCAATGCCTATCCAAGAGATGAAACAGTTAACTGAATTCACTCCCATCTAGTGTACAGTGAGATTTCCTTCCAAATTTCCTTTCCCCATCATGGAAGTGATAACTGATTAATTGCCTAAATTGAGGTAATTAATGTATCAATTTATTTATTTATTTATTTATTTATTTATTTATTTATTACCAGCATAGATATACTAGCATTGATGTTAGTAGATCCATTCTGGTGTATCACAGATGTAATACAGTGGCCAGCCTGCTACATCATACCCTACAGTTCTACCTGATGCACAGTTCCAGTATGGGAGCTGAAAACCTGTATGACATAATTTATTCAGGCTATATTTATTTTATTTATTTGTATTCTTTATGTGGATCTGTAGGAACTTAAGCATGAATACCAAAAGAAGCCAACGGAAATGGTTCATTCAGTCTTAGAATCGAAGGTCAAGGTTGTCAGAAGATTAGAGTCACAGTTGTCAATGCATGGTGGCGAGGGCGACGTAAGTTGGATGTTTTCTGTTTTGTTTTTTATGACCTGTTGTTTATTTGTTACGTTACTGAGGTTGAACTCATCTTGGTGTTTGGTAATTAACATCTTAGGTTATCTGGTATAGGCTATTCCACGTTTTCAGGCAGATATTAAAATGCACAGGCTTGCCAAATCGCATTTTGGTTCTAGGTATGACTGTATATTCTTAGAAAGGGAATGGATTTGGTGACCCACGGCAACGATTTGCGACAAGGCATAAGAGGTTCTCGTGGATGGTAAAGTGTATACTTGTATTGAGTATGGTATGTTATCTGAAACCAGTGAAGTACTTGCAGTACAGCTGCTACATGATCATGAGCTTTGAGTAAGAAATTACATGTACTCATGCCACCCTCTTGGTTCTTAAAAAAAGACAATCTGTTGGCTGGGAGGCCTGATAGAAGCAAGTTGCAATAGTCTAATCTTGACAAAACGAAGACTTTGACTAAGCAGGCAGTTATTATTATTATTATTATTATTATTATTATTATTATTATTATTATTATTGAAACAATTTTTTATCACCATGTATGTGAGTAATGTGACTATAACAAATATTACTTGAATGAAATTTGAGCCTTAAATTCTTCTTGAATGAAACAATATGGTTGGCTTATGTTTTATGTTTGCTGTTGTTTCATTGGTCATTTACTTTTGATCGTGCATAGTGGGCAGGGATTGAAGTGGTAAATCTGTGTTGTGCCAACACTTTGTCCTCTCATAATCATAGTGGAATCAACATGTATATGTCTGGATCTCACACAGCTTTGACTCTGTTGATACATTTGTTAAATCTGTTGATTTGTTTATCGGCTTGTGGAGATCGTAGGCAGGCCCGAGCTTGAGTACTTCCATTTTGCTCCATGCTCAATGCTCAGCTGCAATTTTTTTTAGGAAGACCAGTTGTGAATGTTGGAGATACAGTTCGGAGGTCTACTTTTAACAGTCTCTAACGTCTGCCACCTTCGTTCTGTATACGTATTGCATATCACATGCACTGATTGATTGATGATGATATCGAAAAATGCCAACAGAATCTTCTGAATAGGCTATGAACAATTGAGACCCTGGAACTGAACCTTTGGCCGCACAGTTTCCGTGTCTTCTTTTACCTGGAAGATATCACTGTTTCTCTTAACTCTGATTTATTTTAATTAAAATCAATTGTGCCTTGGGTACCAGATTAACATTACACATGAACATTTGCGTCGGCATAGGGACCATTGTATTTCATTGAGACAACAGTGCTTTTTAGACTATGTGATGACCAGCTGGGTGTGAGGGGGTGGGGGGTTGAGGGGTTGATGTACCACTAGACAAGCCATAAGAATTTACCCCAGAAAGGCATCAACCATCTTTATCATCACACACACACACGCACGCACATTATATGAATGAAAAATATGGCAATCCATCACACTTGGCTGACAAATGCAAACCAACTGAACTCATTTCTCGATCATTCTTTGGATATTGGCCTCGCAGCATCGAAGAAGTTTATAAATTGATGATTATTGTTGCGAATATTCTTGCTAATTTTTATCCGAATGAAGGAAATGTAGCGTTGCTGACAGTTAGCATGGATATTGTCTTGGTTGTACTGAGATCAGTTGTTTCGCTGTGATAAACGTTCACCATTTATCTCACAGCAAAACAGCTGTTTCTTATCTTTATTGTCTGTGATTACACTTTTTCTGTTTATCTTTTACCATAACGTTGGCTTATTGTGCTTTAAACAGATGCAATCAGGTGAGAAAAGAATCTGTCGTAGAGGAAGCAGCATAGAAAGTAGCCCTCCAGTGACAGAAATCGAAAGGGACATTTCGTCACGACCCCCACCCATGCCATCTCATGCGGTAGACATGTTTATATTTTTAGCGTGTGCAATCTCGTTGATATGGTGATGATTAGTTGTTGATTAAAATATTTTTTGTATATTCAGAATAATATTATTTAGTGTGTTTTGTAATGGCATTACAATTACACATTTGGCATTTACAATTGCATTACCTGTTTGTATAATCTGTGCGGACTTCTCATCATTTTCGGGTGGCCTTCTGCACTTTCTCTGGGTAGATTTGGGCGTTTTTGGTCGTTCACTGTCGAGTGTCTGAACTGCCAATGATGTCAAAGCGCCTTTGACTTTTGCCTTGGCTTTGTTACGGCGCTATAGAAGTCGAAAAGGAAACAAGGCACTCATTTCAGACAGTAAAACATTTATGCAGCCTTTCAGGAAAAGGCATTATGCAATAATATCAAATACCTATACATAATTATAATTACGTCGATCGCATCTAATTCGACGCCAGGCACATGACTGATGCAACTGCATGCACGCAATGCGTGCTTCTTTGAATGTTTGCTGCAGGTTCTTATTAATTTCAATTTAGTTTATCATTCGAGCGTTGTATTTGAAAAGGGGACAGAATTTTCGCTCATTTGAAAGCAAAAGACAGAATGTTTACTTATCTAAGCTGAGTTAATTAGGTAGCAACTTTCACATGGTCATGAATGAATGAGAAGTCGCTGTCAGTTTTTCATTCCTGGATGCACTCAAACCATCTGTTACTCTGCACTGAATTAACTCCACTGATATGGTTTGGACCTGGAATGACTGCTAGCAGCTGACCGCATTTCCTTGATTTCCATCTTGCATCATTCCATTTGTATGGTTATTGCATTTCTTACAGCCGAAGCACAAGGAGCGGCATGAGAACGATGGTGGTGGTGGCGGTGGTGGTGGCGGCGGCGGTGGTGGTGGTGGTGGTGGTGGTGGTGGTGGTGGTGGTGGAGCCCGGGCAAACAAAGTGAAGCAAGAGGTCCACTTGACACGTTCGCATTCGGACAGCTGCAAAAGAAACCGCAAAGAAATGGACCGAGAAGACCATCTACGATTTGTTGCGTCGGTCGGCGAAATTCAGAAAGTCACCGTAAGCGTCTGCACGATAATAGTCATTTTTAGTTTTTTCGGCAGTCGTATGACATTCGGTCATAGAACAACTTTATTCGATTCTCTTTAAAATATTACTCGGCTTTTAGAACGGTATATGGCATGGTAGACAATCCTTTGAGGATGTTAGGAATTCTCTTTTGCATATCATAAGCTGCTTCTTAGATTGATTGGAAATGTGTGTTAGAATGTTTTGACTTTGTTTAATTTCTAGAATGATGCACAGTAGCTGATACATGTGCTCTTTGATTCATTAGTATGCGTGGCATCATCATTTAATGATCCGTGGTTGCTAATTTGATATGCATTTTATTCGTATTTGATATTTTGCTGAAGTCAGAATGTTTTCACTTTGGCGTTAGGCTGCAATATCTGATGATTTGGAAACTAGTTCGCAGCCCGACAACGATTCATTTGGCAATTCAAAATCACAGGACCCTGCTTCGAGCGAATCGTCGGATTCCGCCTTGAATCACTTTGGCCCAGCGTCTGACCCGGCTTTTGTAAGTCTCAGATGTAAAACACCGTTGCATTGCATGGGGATGTGCCTTTTTATTGTTGAGAAAATGACAGAATTTCAATAAGATGGTCTCATTCATCGATGGTATATGAGACATCTGTACCTGTCAACAGAGGGCCTGTGATATTGATATTGATATTGAAGATGATTTTATTTCAACGCGATTGCAAAATGCATGTACAAATCAAGAATACATTAAATACCAGGCAACTTATGACCCTAATTGATGAAATAATTAAGAAATGTTAAACAATAAAAGATGACAAGTATGGATCTTAATCAAGAAACAATATAACAATCAAATAAGGTGATGGTAAAATAATACAAATAAACCTGTATGTCAGTAATATTTGGAAATTTAAGCATTACTGTATCTTTTTGATTGTATTCTGCCACGTTCTGTTTAATATTGTTTTAGATGCCCATGACCAGTGACGCGTCTGGCAGCTCCAAACAACTGTCGAAAATAATTGCGTTAGACGATTATGAGTTCAATGATTCGGACGATGATTACTCTGATCAGGTAGTTTAGTCATTAACCCCTTAACTGGGCAACTATTTGTAACTCAATGTAAAATGGACGAGCGTTACTCGAGGCACCCAGTTAAGGGGTTAATGATTATTTGGAGATAGGCTTGTGTAATAACTTTGCCAAATTTGCAGTGACCCATTCTAGTCACCCATTGCAGTGACCCATTCTAGTAAATAATATCATCATCATCATCATCATCATCATCATAGTTGCTTTCTGCCAACTCATTAGCGGCAATAGTTAGACACAAAACTTTTCCGTTTATCTTTTTCCGTTGTTAATCTCATTCCATCTATTATTGTCATTTGATGTCTTTTGAAGTCTTCTTTGATGTTATCTATCCACTTTTTCCTGGGTCTTCCTCCTCCTCTTTTGCCTTCTTTGTATGTGTAGAGTGCTTTATATGGGAGTCTGTTGCAGTCTAGTAAATATGTTTATTGTATAATGTATGGTTTGAGGGGTTACTGCTTAATTGGAGCTTTATGTCAGGTTTTTTTATTGACAATAATTAACCCTTTTGCCCCGTAAGGCCGACATATAGCCTTAAAAACCTATTAGTTTACGCATTGTCGATGTCAAAGGGTTAATGCATTTCTTTTGTTCGTTATTTTAATTTTTAAGTGTTATTTAGGCATTGATTTCTCTCTCTTAGTTTCTCTGTAATTTTTGTTTGATACTTGAAGGCTGATAAAGGATAGACCTTTCTGACCTGGCTTTAATTTTGATGTGGAATATCAGATGGATGTGTTTTTCGCTGTAAAATGTGGTGTATATATTTGTTTCTAAATATTCTTTGAATTGGCAATTTATCTGTAGTACGAAGACCCATGTGGAAGTCCTTTTGATAATTTCCTTGTTCTGAAGAATCGACCAGCTCACCTAGCTGTATTTCTGCACTACCTGATTTCAAACAGCGATGCTTCTCCTCTGGTTAGAGAAAATGACTGCATATTGGCCGCATTTTAAATGAAATGATTGGTCAGATTTTTCTAAAGTTTATCATTTCCAATACATCATCATATTATTCTTTATCAATATAACTTACCATTTACTGATTTCTAAAATTGTAACAGTGTAATTGAGTGATTTGTATTCAAAGGAAAAACTGCAGGAACTTCTAAATAAATTAGCAACAGAAAGTAGAAGGAAAGGCTAAAGGAATAACATAAAGCTTCTGCATGGTGATTACCAAGAGTAAAGTAAGTAAGTAAGTTTAGTAAGTAAGTAAGTAAGTAACACCCACATGCTGTATAAGGCTAAATGGCAATGAAATCAAACAGTGGCACAGTTCAAATACTTAGGCAGTGATGTTAACCAGCGATGGGAAATGTGAGAAAGGCATAACATCAAGAATAGGATTGGCCAAGGCAGCATTCTGAACTCCCAGCGATACTTGCAAATAGGCACACGTAGTGGAAATCCATGGTCGCTAATGTAGAAATACAAAGCACCTCAAGGAGAAGATTGCTTCTGTTATTTATGAGTCATTTAGCAAATGTACAATATTTTAGCTCTTCTATTTGGTGTCTGGCCAAAACTACTCGACTGGCACCATTAAAGAACTTCGAAAGTGGGCCTACGAGATCTTTTCGACGTTTTTGGTAGACAGAGCGGTAAGTCTGTTCAAATTTCATTTTAGTTGTATAGAATCTTAGATACTTGATACTTAGATACTTGCAATAGGTTACATTTACATTACATTACACAGATGCTATTAGGAGTTATCTGGTTGTTTTCTGGATGAGGTCTGAGCTATTGTTCTGTTGTGCATATAATAATTGACATAATTGACATTAATTGTAATGCGCATACTAACATTGATTGATTAGGCGCAATATAAATAGCTAATTACATTACATTACATTAAGAAAGAAATACATGTGGTGAATTCAGTTTTTGATTTGTTGTGTATTGATGCCTCCTGCTGTAAATGGAGGTGTTCAGTTATGACTGACTTTTTGGGTGAAAAGCTGTATGGTTTCAAAAGCTTACTTTATGGATGGTATTTGCAGAGTTGAAGGACAGAAATTTATTTGTAAGGGTTCTGTAAAAGTGTGCTGCCTTTTTTTACTTGATTCTAATTCTAATAATTTACCTTTCTTAGTGTTCGTTTAACGTTCTATTTACAATTAATTATTTCGTAGAATTGTTTGAAATGGAAGTATTTTCTTGGTTTGGGACTTTTTTTCTGGTGATTTATATCGAGGTTTTCTTCAAATGTGAATATTTTTAGGTGCTGAAGGTGAAAGTTGACGAGGCGTACATAGAAGCAATCAACGACACTTTGTTGACGAAGTTTGACAAAGAAGAGGCCCTGCGTGACCTCTTTGTGCCAGTAAGAGAGAAGTTTGTCTTGCCGCAGATCGAAGAACTTCTCGCAGATTATCGCAGCACACGAGCTTTAGGTATAAATGTTTTTCCATTATGAAACTGGACTGCATTTGTAATTGATTTTTTCATGACCTTTCCTATGTTTTTCTACTGTTTTTTTAGTCAATTGCAAACACTGTTTTATATTGCCTCAGTTTGATAGCTCTACTTTTATTTTGTTTAGGCAGTAATACACAGGAAGAAACATAAAGGTCTTCTGTGATTCTAACAATTAAGTACCTGATACTTATAATTAAGTGTTTTTTAAATGTAATCTAGTTGTAATTAACGGCTGTAGTTCACCGTGATGTCATGTGCTGCACTTTCATTCATCTGAGGATATACTGCAGAACCCTGTCACTTCTATATTCAAATTTGCTGGTGAACAAAATGGGTGAATAGAACACTGGTGCATAAGGATCCAGGGACTTTGTGGTCCTTTGAAAACCCATCTTATCCGTGCTTCATATGGCCAACTTTTTCTGTCCTAATGAACTTTGACTTTGTCTATAATGGTGATGATGGTGGTAGTAGTAGTTGTTGTTGTGATGGTAGTGGTAGTTGTAGCAGTAGTTGCAGCAGCTTTTTTTAAGTGTTACCAAATAATAATTGCTGCTTTGAAGTGGTGCTATATAAAGGAACAGTTTCATTTCAGTGTGGCCACTTATGCTTTTGAAACCCAGCGTTTTAGTTATACCTTGTGTCTTAGTGTGTTAAATAAATTAGTTGTTTCCCGATTTACTAGGATTTTAGCCGGAGCAAAAGCGTTATCGTGGTATTTCTGTTTTTCAGGACTTGGTGCAATGTTTGGAGAAAATGGGCTGAAGGAAGGAATGAATACAAGCAGCGAACTGAAGGTGGTTGAAGTCGTCCTTGGAAAGGACTTTGAAAATGCAATGTAAGTACTGTCGTGGGTTTTATTTACGTATAAACATTGAGTTCACAGTTTACAGCCTACAGTTAGACTGGTTTACAGTTTATATTACAGTATTAATACAGTGTAGCTAGAAATTGCAGTCTGTTCGTTTTCAATTTTTAAGTATTTGAAGAGGTTTGCGCCTGCAAGCATGAGTAATATTGAACCGTGGCTTTCCTAGCGATTAGTCTATATATGCCCATCCGGCAGGCCATTTAAGCAGCCTGCCATGTTCAAGGGTTAATAGTTTATAGTTGAAGTTTTATTTAAAGTATTTCATATTTTGTTTATGATGCAAAATACTTGTACATTGTATGATATATCGCCATTGTAATATATTTGGTTATACTTGTATCTTGACTGTAATGGACAGATCCATATTTCTAACCCAGCTCCTGGATTTTCTAGACAAACTTCCATTCCAAGTTCTCTTGAGATCTGTTGTGATGAGAATCTTCCATGATCTTCAGTATTCAGAATTTACATTTTGAGAACATTATAGTGTGGGAAGCGTATATAGGCGGTACAGTATCGATGCCAACATTCATGTTAGCACTTTTTACTCAAATACAACTGTGTACCGGATCTGGTGCATTCCTGTTCAAGATTACGTCCTCACCGAAGACAGCTTTAGAACAATTGGTACACTTAGTCTGCCTATGAACTACAAGTGTACCATTACCTGTCTCTTGTAGTCTGTGTGTGTTGCTTTCAAACCTGTGTTCCCACTGTAGAAGTTCATGACCAAATGACATTCAATGTTGCCACTTCTTCTAAGAAAGCTGCTTTCCTTTTGTTTTTAACCAGTGCCGATGAAGACTGTGAACGCAGCCAAGTTGTTGCCGCTGTGCTTGCGACGTATTTCAAGCAGATCGGTTGTACCGGTGCTCATAACGGCCATCTTCTGGATCGGTGTGCAATGTTCAACGCAAAAGACAAGACGAGATTTTCTGTGTTTGGCAAAAGCGGCAAGAGAGAGAGGGTGTGTAATGATTGGAGAAAATTTGTTTTCTAGTTTGCTTAAAAATGAATTGCCGTTAATAATAGACCTCTGAAATTGCTGCTTTGTTGACCAGTTTTAGAAATTGGCTAAGTTTGCACGCTTGAACGTGTGTCTGTTGGTATTTGTGGACCGTACAAGCAGGTGATGTTTAGCAGGTCAGAAATTTGTCTATTTTTAATTTTTCTTTGCAGATTTTAACTCACAGAAGTCATAACTTGTTACCACAGCACTACTATGTTTTGACAAACTGCAATTTCTGTCAGTCAGTTCTGTATGGTGTCGGAAACCAAGGATATCAGTGTCAGAGTTAGTATGAATATTTCTGCCAGGTTACTTTTTTATATAAATCATATCTATATCTCTCTCTCTCTCTCTCTCTCTCTCTCTCTCTCTCTCTCTCTCTCTCACACACACACACACACACACACACACACACACACACACACACAATGCTTCATGGTGTTTGTGTTGATATTTGAACTCACTGTAATGTATGCTATTCTTTTTGTAGCAAGGCAGTGATACTAGATTATTGTAATGTTGTTGCATATCTGACTTTTGAGTTTATGGCATGTGATGTTTATGACGTGTGACATGTGATGTTTTGTCTACTATAACAACTTTTGAGAGATCTGAATTTGTTGCTTTGGTGTTTGTACCTCCTTTCAGTAAGTGTGCTTCCATTTTGCTTTGTTCATTTCTGGTGTTTCCTTCAAAGTCTGTCTTAACTGTTTCCTGGCTGTTCTCTGAAACTGACCTGATCTTTTGCAGGTGGATTTTGGAATACCATCGATTGTTGGTTCATTTGAGTATTAGAAAGGATGCTATAAAAGTGCAAAGTTCTTTTTGTTTTGGCCAGATTGCCAACTGCATAGGAGGCTATGGCTAACGGGAAAATGCTTAAATATTATAATAATGATTTTGTTTGTTTGATGATGAAATGTTGTAGAATGTGATCAGAATTTTCACAAAAACTGTCTTGAGAAAATTAAAGACCTGTGTTCTGGCCGAAAATCCAAGCCACCAAATGTGTTTGACAAGTTTATAAGCAAGAAACCTAGTTCATCAGGTGATTGTCGTATGTTTCTTTAAAGTGTGAATATCGCTTATGTGCAGAGGCATTTGGGAAATTTGGTGTTTGGGCCATTATTTTTTGGCATTTAGTAGCTAATTAGAAAATTGGACTAATGAAGCTTAGCTAGTTTTGAAACTCCATATGGCTTCACTTGTGGCATGTGTTGGCGGAGACGTATGCCGGGGTTTGTAATAGCATCGACTGAGTTGATTATTGTGTGATATTTACTTACTTATTTCGTTTGTTTGGGAATTTGAGACATGTCGTTGAAAATGATTCTACGGTGATTTTTACTTTATTTTCGACTGATGGCTGATATTCTCGGGTGATAGGAGTTTATGGCGAGTTAGATTTGGTATTTGTCGCACTGAGCTCATTGCTGGTAAGTGCGGCAATATTGAAGACTAATGTGAAAACTAACGGGTTTAGGCTTATCCCCGGAAAATTTGCTTGACACAGATAGGGAATTTTTTGATTCCACGGAGGTCATGTTTAGCCAACCGGCATTTTATAGTTGCATATGCTAGCAGTCATTTGCTTCAGAGACTTGAGCTAAGCATTAACTAACGTGTGTTCGGACAAACGTGAAAGTTCTTTTTCATTCTTGCTTTGATTAGAGGAGCCAGTTGAAGACGATATAGGTAACAGTTATACAGCCGAGTTGGAATGCTTGCCGTAACTGCATGCTCTGTGTTGTTATCTTCTGATTGGCCAAAACTTATTAGATTTACTGCTGATGCACTCTCAAAGTTAACCCTTTGAACCTTAGCTTCCCCAGTGATTAGGCTATATACGCCTATCGGGCAGGCCGCTTTAGCGACCTGCCTCGTTCAAAGGGTTAAGATGAATGACTGCTGCATGGCTATCATTTTGGTTCTTTTTTGTTAGAGTTTTTGGTTTGTAATAGAACTAAGGCACTAAATATTTCTCTTCTCCATATTTCCCTGCATTTTTCAGCAAGTGAATGGATGTGATAATTGTGAAAAAGCATGTCGCACTGCAACTGCTTATCAGGTTCACGAGTTCTCGGAGAAGTTCATTCTGATAACAAAGGTAATCCACGGAGGATGGTGATTTGAGAATTGATAGCGGAAGTACTACTAGTTATTGTGCAGATTGTTCATTAGCTTTGGACTTGGAGCTCAGTAAACATCAGCATGCAGAAGAATAACGAGGAAGTCCTGATATCATTCATGTGTCTTTTATAGGTCATCTGCCAGATGGATGAAAAGAATTATATTGCCAAGATGTTTTAGCAAGTGAGAATGGAACAGAAAGTTTGGCCCGAATGTTCATTCTACACAGGAGAATGGACCATGGAGAAGCCCCATTAACCTTGCATTTCATTTTATATCATTAACCTTGCTTTCCATCTATGATTGAGTGTTACTCAGGCTTAAACATTAAGATTTGTGCTCAAAATTTAGACACGCATTTCATTTCAGCAATTAAGACAATACGATATCATTGTGTGTACTTTGCATCAATTGTATCAAATTGAGGTTTTTAAATTCAAATTAACATACCAGGCACTTGCATTATAGATTTAGTTAGTATGTCAACAGTTCAAATGAGTAGCTAGCTAACAGTATGCTGGTAGCAGGATGGCTTATAAGTAGAAAAGTCGGGCTATTTTGTTTATTGGTCAACTCCAGCATAGACAGACACTGAAATGAGGGATGCTTGTGTGTGGAGATGTATATACACTTATGAGGCTTAGATTCCATGTGCTTATTATTAGCCTGTTTCACATATTTGAAAATGCTGAAATGCTGTAGTGATATCCTAAAGGTTTTGATGTGTAGATTCTATGGAAGTTCTTTAAATTAGGTGTGTGTGTGTTTGTGTGTGTGTGTGTGTCAATCGTCTTGGACCTTAAGATTTGATCATTCTATCCAGGCTCTGTCTTCTTTTGAGTGAACCTGCATTCATTTCATTTGGTGGATTTTGCGCAGACGGGGGGAAGTGACGACCCTTTCTTGGGCAGTGTTCATGGTCCCCAGATCCTTTAAATTTTTACATTGGCTCCTGATCCTGCATCAATATCACTTTTAACCCTTAAACCACCGGAACTGAGTGTACTCGGTGCAATTGCATACAGTTACAAAGTATTTGGCAGCTTAACCCTTTCCGGTCCTATTAAATTTTTGTGCCTTCCCACAGTAGTCCAATTTTTTTGGGCTATTTGTCAAAGTTTGTTCTTTTTTAACTAGCAATATCCCAGGCTATTTAAAGCGGTAAACACCATTGATTTGCATTTTATTCCTCTTTAATCTCCACATTTGCAGGGGTCCACCCCTGGGGTAAAAAGGCCCCCTTCAATTTTTATATAAAAATTCTGCAGCTAAATTTTTTGAGTTTTCTTCTCAGCGGCAAAGTTTTAGGGGATGTATTGGAACTAAATAAACGGACTATAATTGGTTTACAGTTTTTATTTTCATATAAACAAAGTTGACTTATTAAAATGAAACTAATGAAATTGATATTGCACATAGATATTAGAATACTCTAGAACAGATTTTTAGTTCTAGAAAGGAACTGAAAAAGCTTATGGTCCATGTTTTAATTTCAAATCTGATCAAGGGTTTGTTAAAGCCCGCTTATCATATTATTTAAACTGTTTAATCTGGACAGAGGTTGATTTTTCTCTATTTTATTATGCAGCAGTTTTTATTTTCTCAGTTGTTGACTGGACAATCTTGATATTTAGTTTGAACCGTTTTAATTTCAAAATCCAGTTTGTTTTATTTTCAATTTGTATTCTGCTTTTTGCACTGGATATTCTGTGATTTTCTTTGTATTCTGCTTTTTTGCACTGGATGCCATTTCTTTTTGTTATTATGGCTGTTCTTGTTATGGATGTGTTGAGTTTGATTGCAAATATTGCAGTTGAATTTGTTGAACGTGGTGAAATGGTATAAATTTCAAACTGGATTTGTGCTCTTAGAATTTGGGAGGTAATGATTCGAAGATAAGAACTTTGGGTTCAGTTAATAATTCTGGAACGGTGGACAGATATTCTGGTCTTGTCTTGGGCACTTCTCATGCACTTGTATCTGCAGAAAATCATTTCCATTTGTTAATTGTTTTATTGCATTCTATATAAGTGAAACCACATTCACGTGCATTTGCATTTGAGTCTTATATTTACACCTTTTGATTAGTTAATGGCCTGTAGGTGCTGTTAGTTATTTCAGCCAGCTTCTTAAAGCTTTACATCATTTGTCTCCATTGATAAATCCTTTACAGTATGGAGTGTGTTATGAGTTGACAAGATTCATGTGGCAGAGTCATGTGTATGAAGAAATGCCTTTTCTTATTTCTTGCCAATTTTTCTTGATACATTATTGTTATTAAATACATTTATTAACAACTGAAATTGATAATATTTGCATGTTGTTACAGAAATCCTAGCTTAAGATTATAAAATTATCTTAATAATAAGTATGGTTTCAAGGCATAATATTTTTAAAATTCTATACCTTTAAAATTATAAACTTTTCATTACCTTAAAATGTTTTCATTGCCTTAAAATGTTGGGTTCTCTCTGTTTGATTTAATTTTATTGATTTTGACCATTTATTGGTTTTGGGTATTTATTGATTTTGACTATTTATTGATTTTGGCTATTTATTGATTTTGATTATTTATTGATTTTGACTATTTATTGATTTTGACTATTTTCTTGGCAGGCAGTTGTTTTCTGTGAATGTGTATGTCATGGTATTTAAAGGAATTTTTAGTTTTTAATCATTTAGTTAAGTTTGCATGTTTTCCATATCCTGGCATGCTGCCATATGTATATATATATAGGTTGTACAGCACTAGTGATGGAATCTCGTATGGAAAGGACTACATCAATGCCTTCCATAAGAGATGTTGGAAAAAGCACTGCTCTCTCTTACAAAACATCCTTTGCCGGTTTAAATTTTTGGGAAAAAGCTCGAGGTGAGTCGTCTGTGATATGTATGCGGGACACGTTGTGAGAAGTTTTTACTAATCACTTTACCTGAAGAACCAGGTATTTTCTCAACTAAGGCCTGATTTTCCTAAGTGTGTATAACCTTTCATGGTTGACATTAAGATAGAAGCGTTATTGCGCACTTTGGTCAGTAAGATTTCACTTTTCAAATTCATTTTCAAATGTGCACTAATTGTGGTTCCATGTCATTTAATCCCAGTCACTTAATCCTCATCACTTAATCCCTGGCACTTAATCCCCAAGTCTTTTAATCCCTGTACACATAATCCCCAGACACTCAATGATATAGGAAAACATTAAATGATGTAATACGGATGAAATAACAAATATTTGTGTTACAAAAACATAACCCTAAACCTAACCCTAAACCTAACCCTAAACCTGACCTAATTATGCAGCTCTGGTCTTAAACTCCAAGGCGGTGATAGAAGGGATTAAGTGTTGGGGGATTATTTTCTAGGGGATTAAAAGACCTCGGGGTTAAGTGACCAGGATTAAGTGACTGGGATTAATAGGCTGGGATTAAAAGACCTGTCACCACTAATTGTATATCTTTGACACTTTGCATTGCTGAAAGAAATTTTAAATTTTTTTGTAGGCAAATTATGGTTAAACCTGTCAGTTGTCAATTCCATTAGTGTCATTCTACTCTTAATGTCAACTAATTGTCGTGAACCTATATTTGCAATTGATCTTTTGCTCCTTATAGATAATTAATAGTGATAATTAATTTTTCCTTATATATAATTATAATTCATAGTGATAATTTTTAATATCAGCACATTTGACTTTACGTACGGTAGTTTTCTCGTGTCCATAACTGCAGATGCCTAAGTCAGATATATTATTACCAATTCACTTTAGGGGTATCCAGTGTTTACCAAAAACTATTTATAGAAACCAATATTTATTACCAGCATAGATTGGCTATGTTGGTGGGCATATAATTAAACAAAGTCTGAATTAGAATTTGCATTTCTGGACATTCTGAGTAATTTTTTAAAATTGGAAACAAATGTTGAAACTTCCATTAAATTGCAACATGTTCATTGAATGGGAACAAGCTTTATTCCACTAATACAGTTTTGACAGCTTATTACTTACCTATTCTAGTGACTTAGTATCCATATTCTGTGCTAGAATTTAGTAGAATTTGTATGAAATTGTAGTGTTTTAGGTCTTGAATTTGGTCGTGTAGTGTTTTGATTCCTTAAATGGATTTGAGTTTGCTTTCTTATAGCAAATTTGTAACAATTGTAACATAGTATTTACTAATGATGGAACTTTTTCAATTCTAAGAAATTGTGACTTGTAGAAAATATATTTAGTATAAACTAAACCACCTGTTCCTTTATATAACCATACCACTTTAGTGACCTTTATTCAAAATTACGTTGACTTCACTATATTTCGTATTGCCATGTAGCTGTAATATTTTCATGACTTGTTTAATTTTGCTGATAAATTATAAAATAGAGGGAGAACTCCCATGAGAATGTTTCTGTGTATGACCATGTATCTGTGACTATCGTTGGCACTGTTGTTTCTCGTGGTTACCCCGTTGTCGTTACTAGTTCCATAGGCACATGTGTTAGTAGTTGGGATTTTCATTTTGGAATAGCAGGCTTAGATTTGTAATTGATGCTCATGCAATGAGTCAGGCAATGAAGACCTTTGACTCCACACATGACTTAAAAATTAGATTTCATGACGCTATGAATGCTGCCTGCTTTCCATAATTATGATGCATGAAAAGTTAATTAGCTGCCCAGTTGGCTTAAGTTCCATCATCCCTAACAGTTTTTTTTACGAAGAGCATGCCATGTTGGCTGGTTATAAATGTTCATGACTTGTTGTTTAGATTTTGCATCTTTAATAAATAAACTTATTAGACATTTACATTTTGTAGCAGAGGTAACATTTTTTCTCAGCTTAATTTGAATCGTTGCTTCAAATTCTGCTATTGATCTTTTGTATGCTGTGAGCAGAATACTTATCGCATAAGAAAGATGTACAGCTAATTAGATGTTTTTATTTACACATCCAAAACTTCACAAATGACTGCATCAGGCGAATGGTCAGTATTTTAAATACTGTTATAATAGGCAGGGTTGATCATGTTCTGAACTGAGATCCTAGAAAAGGTTGTTGGCCTAGATGAGACCGATTTTGAAATTTCGTTTACTTGAGGAAAGCATTTGATGTACCGGTACACAGACCTTCGGTATGAGGCATCGTCAGAAGTTCTGATATGTCTGAAAATATGAGAATAATGCAGAGCTTGTACAAAGTAGATCAGAAGGTCAACTTGGTGAATGGCTTAGGTCATCACTGGAGTTGTGCAAAGACTGTTACTGTTCCTCCTGTCATAGACTAGATCGTCAGAGATGGGCAATCAACAGTAATCGATATGGAATTACTTTTTGTGGGTAGATATGATTGTCAGGCTTAAGAGGATGCAGAGAAAATGACATGTGACAGAAAATCGTGCCGGATCTGTGCCGCAGATGTGCTGGTGGCACATAAAGGACAGAAGAAGATACAGAAGAAGGCTGTCGTAGTGGAGCTCTCATGACTTTTCATTATTTATTTTATAAATAATTAGTGAAATTGTGAGATTGTCTTTGCAGCATAGAAATTCAGATTTCAAAATTTAGGGAGTTATAGACATTATTTAGTTTTTTATTCAATTTTTTTTTTTGTAAATCGATTCATCTTTGCTCTTTTCTTTGCACTTTAAGTGTACAGTTAAGTTGCGTGATTGTTTTTTGTTTGTTTTGGGTTTATTGTTAGGTTCTAGCTTGCTTATTGCTTTTGAATTTAATAAAATGACAATATTGTGTTAAACTGTTAAGGTCACAAAGATTCATCGATGAAGGGGATGGAGAGGAGTGATTCTTCGAAGCCGTTCGATGACGTAAAGCCATTTGTAGCCCCGATGGACACGATAACTTCTGACGTCCTGTCCAATGAAGAGCATAATGAGTGATTAGACTTTACTTCTGATTTTACACCCAAAGAAAGAATATTTCTTCATTGCTCTACTTTAAGTTAAATTTTCTGTAATTTCCTATTAAACTGCCTCACCAAGCTAAATGCATGATGACAACTGATATTTGGTATTGTGTAACTGTTTGTACCATTAAGCTTGGTGTAGATCCTGTAGCAATATACTGGTGAGGCAGTAATTAGATTTCTGGATGAATCACATGATCTTCGATATAAAATTTGAATCCTGTTGTTATATCGTTGTTCTGGGCAGACGTCGTATCCTGAATTGTCTTATTGATTTAGTATAGCTATGTACCAGATTGCACATTCAACAGATGTGTGTGCTCTAAATGAGTGAGAAACTTGTCTGTAATTTTCTTGGTCAGTTGCGGCCAATTTTATTAAAGTGCTCGGTATAACTTATCAGGGCGTGTGAAGAAAAACAGATCAATAATTTATTGAATTAAAGCGCGTGGGCCTTCAATGCGGAATGTTTGTGTTTTAAGTTGTGCGTTGGTTTTCTCTGTTGAATTATTAGTGAGACGACCGAGATTTCCAAGTCGCCGCCACCGTACTACACTTCATCTCTGGTGCTCAGGTAAGCATAGACAGTTTTTTTAATAACTCACCTGTATGCACCTGATATAATATGTACTCACTGATGATGAGAGTGGAATTGGTCTTTTATTGGGAATCTTACCTTTATATTATATTGAATTTTCTTGTCTGTGAGGATGGTGCATGCCGGGTGTAAAAATCTAACTTTACGCATACTACATGTATGGCGCTAGGACAAAATGTCCGCGGACAAAATGTCATCCTAACTCTAACCCTAACCCCAAACTGTGACATTTTGTCCGCTGACATTTTGTCCCCATGACATTCTGTCCGTGACATTTTGTCCGGCCACGACGTGTTTATGTACTTAAGATTTCCACTTTTGTGCTTACTGTTAGTGTTCCGCCATATTCGTCAGTTCCTCCAGATGGTCCACCCAGTTACTCGTCCCTCCAGATTCCTGGAGATTCGGAGCTTGATGTGGAGCACGATCTGCCTCCTTTGGAAGCGATCATCCCGAAGGAGCATCTCAGAAAGCTCGATAAGAAAGAGAAGAAGCGACAGGAAGTTATCAATGGTAATGACGGATAGGTATCCGCTTGGTTGCTAATTTATTAGAATTCCCAGCCGTTGGGCTTGGTATTATGGTGCCCTGTGGTTTTGAATTGTTTGAGCATGGTGGTTGATTGGGTATGTAATCTAGCTTGTGGTCTTGCAAGACAGAATTTGTTCTATTTGTGTCATAAAGCGGGTTCGCTGTAAACACAGAACTTTTGTATTTCTTTTGGTTTAGTTGCTTGGTTTTTGAACAGACAAATTTCAATAGACTGTCTATGTACACAAATTTCTTATTTGTGATATCGTTCAGACAATGGGTGTTATAATGCTTTGTAGCTTCTAGCAATTTATTTCCTCTTTTGTGTCCTGTTTTATCTCTTTTAGATTGTCTTTTGATCTAAATTAAGTCTGCTTCCTCTCTGTTGATTGTAAGGAGAAACTCTTGGCGTCTTCTCAACAGCATACCAAATGTTATTTTAAATCCAAATTAGACGTCGTCTTCCGTGATTCAGTTTCAGTGAGCGAAATGTTGACGCGTTTCTCTGAGCGGAATTAGTATTCCGTGAGTGTGTGGAATTTCTTGTCGTTTGCAGAATTGTTCTATACGGAGAAGACTCACCTGCGAGACACAAAAGTCATGAAGTTGCTCTTCTACCTGCCAATGATGCTAGAGCCATCGCTCGTCGACTTGGCAAACTTCGTCTTTCCGAACATTAACGAAATAGTCGACTTTCACAGTCAGTTTCTATGCATCATTCTTATGCCAGTAATTTGAGAATGTATGCAGTATATGTACAGTATATAATTTTGTGCAATACATGGTTCTAATGCATGCTGAACATAGTGAAATAATTTCAAAATTCAGCTAATCCTTGTCAAAGTTAAGGAATAAAGTTGTCAGTTTTCTTTTTTAAATTTCAGGAGTAATACTTCTTATATTAAAGCAGTTGAACATCGTTTACTAATTCTAGTTATGTTAACAGCCATTAAGAGAAAACTGGTGTGATAGTCTGTGTGTGGGTGTGTTTGTGTGTGTGTGCAGGTAATCTGAGCAGTGAATTTCAGAAGATGAGAAATGTCAGCAGTCATCACATTGTGGGCGACTTTGCAGATATTCTGGTAACAAATGTAAGTAATTATCATTGAAATCTAGTATCTTTCTTATGGTTGCATAAACACCTACATGTATACATCAAGAATTTAGCTGTACAGTTGATTTGCTTCAATGTTATTTCTTAATGTAATCTGAGATTTGTATGTCTGTTGAGTTGATATGCTTGCTATAATGATATACGATTTGACACACATCCGTCGAGTAAAGCGTATCATGAAAGGCATGATTGCACAAATTGTTATGCATTTGTTTATTTAAGTTCGTAACTTTTTGGCTGCACTGTTGCTTTGCTGTGATGATCGCCTATTTCTTTAGAAGAACCTTGTGGATGGAAATAACATTTTCGTGAAATTTTTTAGTTTTCAGGTGAGAAGGGAACGCTTTTAACGAGCCTGTGGACAGTTTTGTGAAAGGCAGTCACAGGCCCAGGAGCAGCTCAAGGCACAGCAGCGCAAAGACCCCAAACTGGTCGCCCTATTACAGGTATGAAGCTGTTAAATACACAGGTTACCTTTAAGTTTCTAGACAGCAAGGTGAATTTCACTGTGGCACTGTGGTGGTACTTGATGATCGCCTTATAACTGTTTGCCGTTCAGTCAAATGCCATAACAGTAAGTAAGTAAAATCTTGTGGATTTATATAGCGCTTTGGAAGTAGTACAACCATAGCTGCTTATTCTTCGGCATTTAGCCTTTCTTAAATAGCTATGGGAAAGGATATATCCAAAGGGCAGCGAGGCTAGGTTGTTATAGCTATGGAGGAAATGATTTTAGGAGAAAGAATTATTTAAGCTTAAAAGTAAAGTAATAGTGATGTTAGGCTTAATTACCGTGGAAATTAATTTGGAAATTCATTTTTATTTGGAAGCTATACAGGATCTAAAATATGAAATTTTGCTTTGATCGTAAAGGCAGGATTTTTGTAGATTATCTTTCTTGCCATTTAAAGCAGAAAATTCTAAAGTGCTTTTTTCTGCAAAGCTACAGAGTTCTTTTTCATGCATTCAGCATAATTCAGCACTGGAAAATATTACATATATTTACAAATAAGTCAATTACTTATTTCAAATAATGCCAGTCTGTTATGCATTATGATAGAACCATGAGATATGAATGATAGTGATGTTTGTGTTTTATATATTTAGACGGCTGCGTCCAACCCACACTGTCGCCGGTTGACGCTAAAGGACTTTCTTCCCATACCAATGCAGCGGCTGACAAAATACCCCCTGCTTATCGAGAATCTCATAAAGTATACTCCGGGTATGGATTTCTGTTTTTGGTCAGAAATTCTACTTAATTAAAAAGATTTTACTTAGTTATAATCTGGGACTGTGAGTTCAATGCTGTGATTTTTTTGGGAAATATGCGGGACTTGGGGGAGGTCTTCAAATTTGCAAGGGAAATGCAGAATTTTCCCATTTGTGGTGTTTTTGGTAAAAAAAGGGCTGATGGGTAAAAAAAGGTCGTCCAGAGTCCAGACAGGTGTTGATCCTCTGTAAATCTATGCCTATATTAAGAAAATAGCAAACGAGTGCTATATATATGCGTAATAAAAATACCGGTAGCTAAAAATGCAGATAAAATAGCCACTTATCTGTGCAGAAATTGCATATGTGGAAAAATGACTGAAAATGTGGCAAATTAAAATTTTCTTTAAATATGTGCTCGCATATGCAATCACTTAATTGCGTCAAACTCATAACCCTAATAATCCATATGATGGGGACGATTTTGACTTTTGTGTGGTTATTCCTGATGTCTTTTTGTGTCTGAACAAACTTTATTTGAATAATGAGCGTTTTTTTCGTTGAAGCCGAGACCGAGGAGTGCAACCGACTGCAGGCAGCGCTCGGCTACAGTCGGGAAATTCTGCTATTCGTTAATAAAACGGTTAACGACTATCAGAATCAACTGAAACTGGCCGAGATTGAAAGGAAACTTGATACTCGCCCAATGGAAAATGCATCGGACGCTTCGCTGAAGGAGTACAGGGTAGGTGCCGTGTTGACTTTGATACACAAGTCGGTGGAAAGAAGTGGTCAGTTAATTTCTAATGTGCCAAAATTTACTCTGAAATACAGTGACCTAATAACTCAGTAGCATTCAGCAGGAAAGTTGGCTGAGACCTAGAAGAATTAAATTTTCGGTTTTCAAGTGCCCCCTGGTGATGGACAGCACAAAAACCGCAGTAGCGTTAGAATTTTGTGCCGTATTTGTCAAACGCCCGACAGGTTTAGAAGACAGATTTTCTACAACCGAATAAAAGGCGTTTAGGGTCGGTGTGTTATTTTGGTGAATAGTTATGGCCCAGTTGTTTTTGTTATTTTTTGTCAGAATCTCAACCTATCGGATCACGTATTGCTTCACGACGGCCTTTTCCTGTGGCGAATCCGACGTGACCGGGTGATACCGATTCACGTCGTACTCCTCGATTCGTTGCTGTTGCTTCTTCAGAAGCAGGACGACAAATTAGTTCTTCGTTGCGAACATCAGGCAGCAACCTCTATCGCCGGGAAGGAAGACAGGCGGAAGTTGACATACAGTCCCATAATCCGACTTACGAACGTCTTGGTCCGGCCGGTTGCAACAGGTGAGATAACTACTCTCAAAGTCGGTGATGTGGTTTTATGTGAATTATATATATATACATATATATATATAATATATATATATATATATATATATATATATATATATATATATATATATATATATATATATATATATATATAATTAGCATGTTGTACTGGTTTTTGTTAAATTTGGATTTCTGTTAAAATTAGAATAATGAAATTCATGTGCTATGATGTTATTGTACTAGTTAATTCCAGATGGGACATTTGCTACAGTTTTCTGTCCATATTTTACAGGTTGTTCTTTATTCTGTTTTGTCATTTTTGACGAAATCTTGTTTAATTAATGCAGATAAATGCGCTTTTTTTCTCATCAACGCCTCGGACTCTGGTTCACAAATTTACGATCTTATCGCTTCGAGCAAAGACGAAAAGAACAGGCTAGTGAAACAATATCAGAGACAGTAAACAGTTTATGGTTTTTAGAAATATAATATAATTGTAATTCAAGTGGCAATTCTGTGCTTTAAAAAGACCCCATAGTAGATGAAATGCATAGTGTAACACAAGGTCAACTTTGTATTTCAATCTATTATTATCTTTGAAAAAGACCCATAGTAGATGAAAGCCTAAGTGTAACACAAGGCCAACTGTCAGGCATTATTTGATGCATTTTTATTTATTATGTGCATTATTATTTTATTTTTGTGATTGGATTGTTGATTATTGCAGTTTATTATTATTATTATTATATTTTGACAATTTCTATATAGACAAAAGCGCTTTGACATAAATTCTATCAATGAGACAGCTTCCAACACAACATCAGGTAAGAATTCCAAAGTAACGGATTCCCTTTGGAGAATGACCTTTCTCCAAACTTGGTCTTCACCACAGTTCATTCTCGACTCATTTGTCTTGAGCATTATGTTGCTTTGATGCATTTTATATTGTAAATATGTGCATTTTGCCTTTACTTAGTACAAATTTGTATCCTTTTTGTGATTGGATTGTGTGATGTTCGCCGAACCAGTTGACCCTCCGTTTATTGACAGCATCAGTTGTGCATCAAAGCGATAGTGTTTAGCTCTGAACAATAGTGGCATCATACGACTCAACAACTTCCTTCTTCCTGGAGTGCTGATCCAGAGGAATTCCGTACGGATTCAATGCCAGACGATTTTCTTCTGTCCATCTGTGATTGCAGATATGCAATTTGTGAAGGACATCCGAAGTTGCTCTGTATCCGACGGCATGCACGAGGAATAAATTTGCCCATCGTCAGCATAGGAGTGCGATGACAAGCCAAAAGCCTTCGATTGAGCTAATGTTAAGATAAACCCAGGACTGATCCTTGCAGAACTCCATGGTCAGTTGTATAGCTCTGTGGCATACTACATGGTACTGTACCATTATGTTGTTTATTGCTGAATTTAGCGCCGATCTCTTGGCCACTCCTTCTTGTTTAAACCGACTTGGTTTGAATCTGCCTGTTATTTTTATGTATACTTTCGGCGTTGTACTGTATAATAGTGTTATAATTGCTTGATGGTTTCTTCGCGATCCAGATGGTGCAAATACATTGACAATGCTGTCGAAGCAATAGGAAGACAGAAGATCCTTAACTTTCCAGGTCCACATGTTCCGATGCACCCGACATATCGTACCGCAGAAACAGACTCAGCAGAGCCTGGTCAAGTCATTCCTGAGTATGTTTAGCTCGTCGGGCTTTTGTATGAGCTAGTTGATCGTTATATATATCTTGCTGAGCAGTGAGCATGCTATTTTAAGGTAACTTAAAGTACACTGTATCAGCATAATTATTTTTTGTGCCTCTTCAGTAGCTTGTCAGGAGTGTAGTGCTGTTCAACCAATGCCTTCTTGTGCTTTACAAACCTTTTTGACAGCTGAATTCCACCTTTCCATTTGATTCACATCAAATTTCAACGACTTATAATTGTAAGATTGGCATTGACTTGAGAGAAAACACTTTTGTAATAGAAGATATGACCGATGTAGTAAGACGAAACAGAACAAGACTGTTTGGAAATGTTGAACAAAAGAATGACTGTTGTTGAAGGTTGAGTTTGTGTGTGGGGTGGATGTGTTTGCCCGCTTATGTGTGTGTGCTTATATGTGTGTATGCGTGTGCTTATGTGTTTGTATTGTTGTGTGACTGCGCTAAGAGGTGTTCGGGTATGTGTACATGTTCTTGCTTCTGAATTGCCAATATTTCCGTAAACGCCGTGTGTTAATAAAACTTGTGATTTGTTTATCTTGTTTGGTCTTGATAGAAAGCACGAGGGACTTGGCGCAATTTACGATGAGGACGAAGACGGTGCCGAATCTGGCGAACAGCACGAAGCAACCAACCATAAAGTTGGCGATGAAACATCCGGGATTGACACAAACGAAGCGTCAGACTTTGAGGGTTACGTTGATTCAAACTCATCTGCCGACCCTATCGGTAAACATTGTCAGAGATTTCCCTGTCTTTTCCTATTAATAGGAGTGGTCAGTGGTTAGCTTTGTCTGCATTGTTTTGTTGCTTATTTTCCTGATTGAAATTAATTAATGATGTATTATTTCCTGTTTGTCTTGTAGTTTATAATGATGATTATTTTTTTAAAATTGGTCATCTTATGTACTATTTTATCTATAAAATTATTTACTAACTGCTGTACTGTTTCTGATGACTTGTGTAATTTGTATTTCAAAATATACAGTAATGACTTTGATCCCTCATTTTTTGCTGCTTGGAAGTCATCAGTCATCAGTCAGTCAGTAATGTTAAAAAGTAGCTGGTTTCTCAATATTTTGGAATTATCAGATGTTTCTTGGTATCGCATTTTGTAAAACATTAGATACATGTGTAAAAATGTTGAACTGCGGGCCAATCGCCAAAAGAATGAATGATCAGAGATGTTAGTACTATACATTTTATTTTGCTGCACCCTGTGTATATGTGAACTAATTTTGTTTCAGAACTACTTAAACAAATCGATGATGTCATACGCAAAAAAACGCGTGAAAGAATGATGATTTGGTCAGCGTTGTGGCGTGAATCTAACACTGATGATGATAGATCTGAGGTTAGCATATGTTTCTAAAAATCTCAGAAAAGATCTCACAAATCTAAAGTTACCATGAATTTGCAGTATTGCTTTAAAAGAAGCTGTAATTTTTACATGATTTATGTAATAACTTCTATTTTATAGTTCTAGATTCGATGGACTTTGATGTCGACATTATAAACTGAAAAACCTGTTTTTATGATCATCGTGTATTTATGTTTAGATTCTAACTGCTCAGTTGTTGCAACTTTGTCCGTATCTGATTGAAGGAATTTGTATTATTGCTGAAAAATTGTAATAATTTGCAACTTTTGTTGTGATAAATTTCAGTTATTCAAAGATCCCAGCGTCAGAAAACACTTGTATCGGATACTGGTCGAAGCCAACCAGATGATGTGTCTTGTGAGCAATCATTGCACCGCTGAGGGAAGTGAAACAAGTACAGCCTGCTCCCCAACTTTATGTAGTACTCCACAGCCAGATACAGGTTCTAGCCTATGGTCCTATTCAGATGATCCTAAAACCAGTATAAAAGTTTTTTTTTGTATTTTTAAGATGTACTGTTGAATCATTTTAGCACAACATTGCATCACTGCAGTGCAGTGTTAACTGCGCTGTTTTCATCACTGTGATGTCAGTTCAGTGAATTGCTGACATCTTCTTGATTGGGCACTGCTTTGTTATAAGACATCAGAATTTGATTCTAGATTCTTCTGTGCTTTAAGAACCATCCCATACCAGACTATTATGGCCCATTGTAACTGAGCTTGTAATGATTGTGTTATGTGCTGTAAAGGACCCGTGTCATTTGTCTACTGTCCTGGAGGTCTTTACGACTAAGTTCATTGCAACAGATTCTGTTTTTCATATCCACTTTTTCACTCTTGAGTGCCTTTTGGATGGATTGCCTTCTGCATTGGGATTAGATTTGGATTGAAACTTAGGTTTAGGTTTTTGGCTAGGGTTTAAAAGTTTGAATTAATGTTTTGTGAATCGGTTGGATTTCTCAAAAGGAAGATGGACTGATGACAGATAGATAGTCTGTTAGCCCCAGATTTATTTATGTTTTGGCTGCTGTCCGATTCTGCGCCGTTTGTTGGACCACTGGTAAGATGAAATGTTTTTATCTGAATTGTCTTTAGACAAGGCACTGCACTGTGGCGACGGAGTAGCGGCGTCCATGATGGAAGGCCTGCAAGTGTCTTTTCCTCTGTCGCAGATCGTAGAGTTAAATAACAGCATTCAAAAGCATTTGATGCTGATATTGGTGAGTTCTAAAAGAGGCAAAAATGTCTCATTTGATTTTAACAAATGATGGAAATTTACTGATGATGGTGCATGCTCAAGTCCTGGCATTTGTTAAAATCGGCATCAGGTTGGCAGCATGTTGTGTGGTAGGGGGGGGGTCTTGATCAGTCTGTCAGTTAAAATTATCTTGTTTGCCATCTCCAAAATAGACAGTAGCTATGTTATTTGCCCTACATATGTTATTATTATTATTATTATTATTATTATTATTACGAGACAATTTCTTGGTAATTGCTATCGCTAAAGCAGTTGTTCCATGTCATTCTAGTACGTTTTTGCATGAAGTGGGATCTATGTAATATAATGAGACATCCATATGGCACCTCTTTTGAATGAGCATTCAGAAATGCTCCCATTATAATTTTGATGCAACAGATGTGGGTTGCTGTCACATCGCTGACTTTGCATTGGCCCATGTGTGGAATAAGGCTGGGTATTCCCTCCCTGTAAAAGTTATAATTTAATCAAGTTCTTAGTACAGGTGTTGCTTGAGCTGTGGATTGTGTGTTGATCGGTTCAACGCGATGTATGTGTGTGTGTGTTGGATGTGTTGTTAGAGTCTGTTATGCGAACCGATGAGGAGAGGCGAAAACTCTACCAAGATTTACAATCGGTGCAGAGGAAGATCGAAGTTTTGGATCTTTCGTGTTCACACAGTCAACGCGTTGATTGTACTTCAAATCAAACTCTGGAACCAGTGTCGGAGACAGCTAAAGATTTTGATGGTAACACATGCTGTTGCTACTTTCATACATTTGTACTGTGCTGTACTTCATTAATGGATAGTAATGTTTGGGATACATCCTCTGACCAACAGTTAGACTTTCTCAGATTTTCATGGCTCCCTTTTTATGTCTTTTTTGCAGCTTAAATTAATTCTGCAGAATTCTGTCTGCTATTTATAAAAAGCTACCAAGTAGTGAATGCCAATTTGGTCTTAAATAGTTGAAATTATCTGGTACCACGATGGTGGTTGGTAGTTATGTATTGTGAAGCAGTACTGTGGCATGGTTTTCTGGTTAAGGGTAAGTAAGTAAGTAAGTAAATCTCGTTGTATGGTGAAATATGGATGTGTTGACAAATTTTGCAAATGCTGTTAGAAATTACTCAAGTCTTAAAGAGGTCAGATTTGCAGAATGCATGAAAATGTGATACCATTTTGATTTACTTTCATGGTGTCATGCGTGTGCAGTTTGTTCTTTACAGGCAGTTTGTTCTTTATTTGGCAAGTGGGGGCCGTTGGGGGGCAACTTCTAATCATGGGACAACCATTTAGGGTCCCTGTTGTCATGATGTTTGTTTATGTAAATTGATGTTTTTGTTTGGATGAAATTGATGTTTTAGGGATGACAGGCGTTTCTGTGTCTTCAGACTCAAGACCTTTTGATTCTGAACCTGTCAGTGATGATATGTCCTGTGCCAGCCAAATTGCTTCAAAGATAACAACAGACGATGTCAGTGCCAACGAAATAAGTGACGCGACAGGCGTTTCGCTTACACTTGCTTCAGACGACCTTTCTGACATTACCAGTAGCACCGATGCATAGATTTAAGTTGTGCCTGCCGTGTGAACCCAGTGCCTTAAGTTTATGCCGTAGCGTTGACCTGCTCAGAAATCACGCGGGAACTTTAAACTTTGAATCGAGTGTCTGTGTGTTGTATGTGTAGTGTTATTAGGGCCAACTTTTTGGGCTAAATCACACAAATCGGCACAATGTAAATGATGGACTTTTGCAATTAGTAACTTTTGTTTTACTTATTAATGCTTCAGCTGCCCATGTATACTGTAGAATGCTGAGTTTATGTGGTTTGAAATGCTTGTCTGTGATGAGTTATGTACAAATTTTATGGTTGCTTATGCTCCAATTGAGTCTTGCCACTGATTCAAATACTTTGTTGAAATTATTACAAAGGTTTCAGCGTATGAAATTGTGTATAGGTTATAGTTATGTGAATGCTGTATCATTATCTTAAGTCAGGTAAGTAGGATAGCCTTTGCTTGTCGATCTCTACACAGCGACCCATGCTAATCGAATGACATCCTCTCCATCTGAGACGTCAACTTTATGCTGATGATGCCTAACTTTGTCCCTCATTCATTCATTCCTTGTTTAATATTGGTGCCAATGAGCTTGAATCAACTCTAGCAGATGATTTCCAATCTGCTCTGGAAGCTCACACCACATACTGGAATATTTCTTGTACTGAATTCATCTGTTCAATTCCACAGAGGTTCCCAGATGGCTTTTTACTTGGCAAATGTGCTTTGGAATTGCCTACTTCTGTTCAAGCAGATTTTTTAGTACCGAAGAAATTAGTGAGGCGTTATACTACATTATAACCACAAGTAAATTAATTTCTTCAAAACACAAATGGGGAGAATAAGATATTTTTGGATAATACAGTAGGTTGTTTTTTTGTACTGTGCATGGCTGATTCATATGATTTTGTTTTGGCATATTATGTAAATAATACCCATCTTCTAATAACTGTGTGAGAATTTGTTTATGTATACAAGATTTTGCCATCAAATGTTCTTAGGATGAATTAGGTTTGCGTTTAACAAATAAAGCATTTGATCTAAATGTTGCATTTCATTTGTGTTTTGTTTGCCTTTTGGGCTAATTCTATTCAGGCATTTCACTTAATTGACTTAATAGAATGAGTGTGAAATTCTGTTGGCAAAATTGTAATTTGATCGTATGAATGTCATGTGTTTCATACAACTTTAAGGTGCAAAGAATGTACAATAGGCTTCTGTTTCAGCATTTATAAAACAAAGGAATTTATAAAATGAAGGTAACTATGCAGCATGTTAATTGTCACTGGCCACTTTTTTGCTTAGAATTTATACTTGTTTGCCAGTTGTCCGAAAGTGGACTGATTTAATTTTCCTTCAAGATTCAGGATTTTTCTTAGCTAGCAGCTTTCTATGTTGCCTAGTTTCTCTTACCAAACTCTTGCTAATATGACCATGAACAAATCATTATGCATTTCTGACATACCGGGTATTTACATTGCATCACATTTTCTAATGATTAAAACCCCATCATCATTGAACTTCTATAGCGCCATTTGCATTCAGCTTAGTTGCCATCATCAGAAGCTTTAAGCCCTATTCTTTATTGATATTCAAAACTTTTCTTATGTAGTCGGTGTATCATCCTTGTATATGGAGATGAGACGAATATGCTGTCGTACAGACTAAGGAAATTGGCAATTGCAAGCTAACCAACTTACAGTATACAGTACCATTTTGTCATTTGATACTGTTCGTCACATTTTGTGGCATCAATTGGTAATTGCTCTGCAATGAAATTGCAATCCCCGGGTCGGATCTGTTAAGTCAGAATATGATTTAATATAAAGTACCCCAGACCCTAATCGAGCCGCAGGAAAATTCTGCTGTATTTAAAGGTGATGCCTCTATTCTCAGAATCTGGGAACGCTAATGCTCTCTGGCATTATCATTCTGAATCCGAAATGCTCGAGTTTTTGTCCTGAGTTACACATCAAGCGGCATAAACTACGTGTCGAATGGCCAGCGATCCTGAACCGTCAGCAGCCCTTACGTCGGGCTGTTTCTGTAGATGCGAAGCTGGGACGGGGAGGTTGGTGCTACTACTAATCGGTTTTTTCCTGTTCATTTTCAGATTTTATTCTTAAATGTCTAAATATACGATTAATTTGACGACAAAGTAGGCGCTTCTTGTACGACATATAGCGACGGTTGCCGATTGCTTTCCGATTTAAACGACATTTTACGGCGTAACGTATGCAAGAGGCTCGCAGAGTCAACATTGGTGTGGTATTGGACGATGACGGGTGTCACTGGACGATTCACCGTCGAGTGACATCCGTCATCGTCCAATACCACACCTGACCCACCGGCACCACACGACCCACCCGCCGGTTTCACAGCCACCGGTTCCAACAGCGCCAGTGACAAGGATCGATATCTTCGGCCATCCGTGGCGGAGATGTCAATGGATGCCTTATCCGCATTCAACAGTCAAATGGCAGTTTAATTACACACACAAACACACACTTGCATACAGAGAGAGAGGAGAGGAAGAGAGGGCACTTATAGAGACAACAGTAAAAGCATTTATGCCTCCTACGTTTGTATTTTCCCGATGTTATTATTTAATATCTTATTATTATTATTATTATTAATTTTACATCATCAGGTGGCCTAAACGGGAATTTTTTAATTAAGATAATTGATATTCTGGACCTATTTTCAAAGATATTAATATTTTTATTGTATAATACTGAACCAGTTATTCTTTTATTATTATTTTTATTATTACTGTTAATTGATGGTCATTGTGTGACATCACATAATTATGATGTCACATGATGCTGTGGTAATGCCAGTGAATTTCTTTTCTTCTTTTGCATTTGAAATGCATGAGTGATCGCCTGTCTCAGAGGGAGAGACGACTGATGGTATTGATTCTTAGAGCTGGCAGTTGAGTGTTTGTTGATTCAGGACAGTTACATTGTTGATAAATTGACAAAGACGCAGTTGTTTGCCAGCGTTAATTGCCTTCACTTAGTCTTCTTAAAATTGCGACTACGATAAGAGAATTGAAAACGAAGGAGTGGAATATTGAAAGTGGATTGGAAAGAAGAAATTGTAGAATTAGCCAAGCTGAAATAATTTGACTGTCGACTGCGAAACAGTTTTGAGTAAGACTTGTTTGGCCAATGCTGTCATATTTGAATCTATCATTTATGGTTTTTATTAAGTGACTTCTCCAGCGCACAAAGTTTGCTTTTTATGTTTTGCATTTAAAAGCAAAAATACCATTGCCAAATGATTTCCTTTGAAATAGCTAGGTAGTTATTGTATTGATATTAAGTTAATTAAATTAATAAACTTGTTGTATTTGTTTTGGTTGTGCCAGATTGTCTACATGATGGTTGAAAATGAAAACCAGCCGCGTAAGGTGTTTGAGCTGTTTGAAGAAACGCCGCTGTACATTGCTGTGTTCACATATGTTGGGTATGGGATTCTCTTTCTCTTTGGTAGTTTCCGGGATCTGTTGAGACGTTGGCATGTGGAAAAAGTCCCAGTTGCATCATTGGAGCATTTGACAGAGGCAAGACTGATTTATAGATCTGTAAACTATTTTTATCGTGCTGTTGTTGCTGACATCTTGTATTTTGTTTTAGTATGAGCAAGTGTTAAAGAGATTTACTTGATCATAGTGTCACGAAACTGTTAAACTGATCGGTGTGAAAATTAAATTTTGATTGATGCACTTGGTTATATTATGCTTACCGGTACTTTGGTTTTTTGCATATTTTACACCTCGTTCGGGATGTTATTTGTGCGTTGGTAATTTTTAGTTGCTAATGAGTTTGACATAGAACTAAAGTGGATGTCTAATTGATATTCACCACAGTTAGCCACATCTTTTGTGGATTCTTGGACAGCATGTTGCCGAGATTCTTTTATAATAGTTGACTTGTCATCCATTGGCAGTTGGCACACGTTCAAGTAGATGCTAACGACGATGGGGACGTAACGATTTTGCCATCGTATGTTTTGAGTGATTTGAGTTTCGTGCAACGGGTTCTGGCTTAGGGTTGGGTTCCACTCTTCCAGTCGTTTGAGAATTTTTTCAACCGGAACATGTACAGGACCATCCGCGACTGCTGGAATCGCCCGATTTGCAGCAGCCCCAGCACCGAGATCGATCTGATGGAGCGCGTCACCAATGACCATGGATGGACCTTCAGGTAATGCAGAAGAATATTGGTGGAAAGTAAATGTTTTCATTCGTTTGGTTTTCATTCATTTGGCACCTGCATTCGAATGCCGAAACGTTCAGAATTTCCTCTGTTTTCATTGACATCACGACAACTCTTGTACAGACTTTTTGTCTACGACAATTAGCCTACAGTCTTTTGGTCGACCGACAATAGGTCTACTATGATACCTGGGTTAAGGTTAGGATATCGTAGTAGACCTACTGTCGGTCGACCAGAAGTCTGTAGGTGAGTTGTTGTAGATGAAAAGTTTGTAGACTAGTTGTTGTGTAACCGTTTTCATCAGAATTGCGTGTTTTTAATGGAGCTTGATTCATCTTCATCGAGTGTCACATGTGTTTTTTTACATCTGTAGTCTTTAACTGATGAATTACCCATTTAAAATATTTATGGATAGAATTTTTCACACACAAACGCACACACACTCAGATGCACACTCACACACACATCCATTTGGTATGTTATTTTCTTGCTGGAAGGTCTTCCTGTGTTCTGATTGATTGAAGTTGAACATCTTGTGTCCAAAGCTGATGAACTTACAGTAAATTTACAAATTTAAGGTATTTGATGGTTTTCTTGCATAGCTTTACTGGCAAGAAGCTCCATGCAATTAACATGGGGTCGTATAACTACTTGGGGTTTGCCGAGAGAGAGGGCGCTTGTGCTGACCAGGCTGAAGAGGCTACAAGAAGTTATAGCCTAGGAGTCTGTGGATTTCGTCATGAGCTAGGTAGGCAACGTTCAGAAAAGTGAAAAGAAAACAACTAGCATTGACTTTGCAATTTCTTGTCATATTTGCTGATGTGGAAGCTTTGTGCATCTATTTTGAAATTTGGCACGAAAAATCTTTTTGTTCTGAGTTTTAGGAATGCTTTTATTTTTACTTTTGTTTTTCTTGTTTAAGCCAGAAATTCATTTGAGGCATGGGAAGTTTTGGCCTTCCTCAGATTTTAGTTCCTATAGTCTATCTGGTTTGTTTAGCGGTGTAGCTATCAGTTATTACAGTGATTAAGAGAAGGTACCAAAGTTTTATTCAGATTGCGTATCTGCTGTCGTGTTATTCTATTCACACCGTTATGTTGTGATAACGCTTGAAGGCAGTCTTGACATTCACAAAAAACTGGAGGCATTGACCGCGCAGTTTCTTGGAGTCGAATCTGCCCTGGTGTTTGGCATGGGATTTGCGACCAATTCCATGAACATACCAGTATTTGTTGGAAAAGTAAGTGAAATTATTTACAACAGGCTATTGGGAATTTCGTACAGGAATATTATTTTTTCCCCGAGCCTTCATTGCACGAATGTCAAATTGAGTTTTATCACTAGCCCCTTTCTCTTTTGTTTGTCGTTGATCCACAGCACTGCGTCTGCTGCTAAGATACGTAGATAAGCTTCCTTGTGTACACTGTAGGTGACCTTTGTGTGTACAATGTACATACTATGCCTTTTGTGCAGCATCCTGTTTTGTTGAGCCAAGTATGATCTGCAAGCTAACTAGTCAACATGAACAAGTAAATTTGCTGGATTTTTTTCTTGAAAAGAAGTGTGATGTGCTGGGTGGGATGGCAGAAAGCGGGTGACTGTTATCGCTGGCGGATATTGATAAGTTATTCGACTATGGAATTGATCGGCAGAATGAATGCACATTCATTCTTGTGCGTTGTCTGGTGAAGTTGTTGCCAATAATTTCATTTTATTTACAGCGTGTAATAAATGGGCAGTCCAGTAATAAAATGCTGTGTGCATGTGTGTGTGTGTGTGTGTGTGTGTGTGTGTCTACACTGTGACCCAATAAAAAACATGCCACTGTATATTTGTCGATAACTTTGACAAATGTTAACCGATTTCCAAAATGTTTTCACTGTTTGTTAGTTTCTAGCATCTGTAGGATGAGTGTGAGTGTGTGAGTGAGTGTGAGTGAACGAGTGAATGAGTTGGGGAGTTACCGGTACTTGTTCACTTTTGTCCTAGAGAGAGCCAAGTTATAGATATGCTAATACTTTTTTGCAGCACGCTTGGTGTAGCAGTAGACAGCAGGGAAATAGTGTTGCACAATAAGCCACTATAAGTAGGTAATTCTTTGTAGTGATTGAGTCATTACCAGTACTTTGGATAGCTGAAGGGTTAGTAGTTCATGAGATCAGGAATGTGAAACTGAAGACAACTAATAATTATGGATCGGTTCCAGACACATGCGTAACTTTATCCATTCAGGCCCTTTTTTATTACTTGGTTGGACTGGTTAACTTGTACCTGTGCTAAAAGTATTAAGTTTCATTTGTGTTTGTTGTACTGCCTGCTGTTTTTTACTCTGTATTGACCATATAGCAACGTTATGTCTACAGTTGTTAATCTATTGTTTTTTTGCTTTGCCATAAAAGTTGTTAAGGGGTTACAATGAATAATACCTTTTCATATTAGATCCATTGCTGTAAAACCACATGGCCATTACAATTATTAATTATGTAATGTAATGTAATGTAATGTAACAAAATATTTGTATAGCACCTCTTCTGAAGAATCACTCAGAAGCGCTCCCACAGCAAATTACTGCACATTGACAAAGAGATAAGTTATACAGTGACTAGTTCAGTTCAAATACTATGACCACGAGACATTGAGCTTTCGCTGTTGTGAGTCGTGACCGCCCGTTGTGTGAGACCTCTCTTGTGTTTGTTCTTGCAGGGTTGTTTGATCTTAAGTGACGAGTTGAACCATGCGTCGTTGGTTCTCGGTGCTAGACTGTCTGGGTCTGTGATCAGAGTGTTCAAGCACAACGGTATGCAATGCTACTAGCACGATAGCATTTTAACACTTTGGCCTCAGCAAACCGTATAATCAATAGATCATGAAACCAAAATACCGGTTTTATATTTCCGTAGGGTTAAAAGTCTTCCATATAAAATACCACACTGTGCAATTTACATAATTATGATGTTTATAATTAATTGTTCACATAAAGTTGTCCTTATGGGTATTGTTGTAATGTACGGGACTGATAAGTGTGTTGTTTTGAAATAGGTTTGTGTCACCGCTGTTTGCTCTTTAATCATTGAAAAAATATAGAATTCAGTTTGTTAGTTTTATTCTCCTTATGCTTTTTATATTTTCAGAATGGTTAAACCAATATGACCATGTGACTGCTTCTTGTTATTTTTTCAATCTGTCATAATTTTTGTAGACATGGTTGATTTAGAGGCAAAGCTGAGAGATGCTTTGCTTTATGGACACCCGCGAACTCGTCGGCCGTGGAAAAAGATAATGATTGTGGTTGAGGGTGTATACAGGTCAGTAGGCATAGAATTTAATGCATAGCATAGCGGTGAAGTTTTCACTCATCTTACTGCAGCACTTGTTTGAATGGTTATTGGTTGTTCAGAAAATGAACGGTTTGTTTAAATAACTGAGGAACCTGTCTTAATTTTGTGAAGCTCCTAAAGACACACTTATTTAACATCTCTTATAAGTGACTCCTTTGTAAAGCGTCTTGATTTTAGCTCCAGTTATGTTACTGCGCTATATAAATTGTCGTAGATGATGATGATGATGATGATGATGATGATGATGATGATGATGATGATGATGATGATGATGATGATGATGATGATGATGATGATGATGATGATGATGATGATGATGATATTTTCATTGCTATCTTAACCCCTTAACTGGGCAACTATTTGTAACTCAATGTAAAATGGACGAGCGTTACTCGGTGCACCCAGTTAAGGGGTTAATTGTTGACACGAGTTGAAATTATTTGAAGGCTGTAAAATTGCTACAGTTGAGGAAGTTGAGATACAGTTTGATGTCTGTGGCACCTTTTGTGCCATATGTTTACACGTTTTCCCATATAAATGTTTCACTATTTGAAAACTGTGCATTGATAGCATGGAAGGCTCGATTGTTCGGCTTCCCGACGTAATTCGACTGAAGAAAAAGTACAAGGCATATCTGTATTTGGACGAGGCCCACAGCATTGGCGCCCTCGGTGCCCACGGACGGGGAGTTGTTGACTACTGGGATTGTGATCCAAACGATGTTGACATTCTCATGGGCACATTTACGAAGAGCTTTGCCTCGGCCGGAGGCTATATTGGCGGCAAGAAGGTAATGCTGTTATTGTATGTTAAATAGGTGAACTTGTCTATTGTATGTTAAATAGGTGAACCTATATGCATGTTGTATGTGTGAATATGTGGTAACACCTATGAGGTTGTAATGTTATTAAATCTGACTGTTTGAGTCTGTTGTTTAATTTGGAAAATTCGGAACTTTCGGGCGTTTGATATTTGTGGTTCCGGATGTTAGTTATATAAATACTGGTAGTTATGAGATTTTGCTGATGATCAGGTCAGGTCAGGTCTTCATCATCCAGCTGTGTCCAGCTATTGACTTCTCCATGACATCTCTCCAAAGTTCTCTGTCCTTTGCTATTTCTTCCAAAGTCATTCGGTGTCTTCCGTCAGTTTTTCCATTGAGATTCAGTCCTGCCACGTGCAGATCCTCCTCCAATCCGTACGCCAATCATCTTTTCGGTCTTCCTTTAGATCTTCTCCTCTCTGGTTTGTAGTTGAAAATTAATTTTGGGTTTCTTATTTCTTCCATGGAAAAAATTATAATAACACATCACCAATACAGTCACCTTTCGTCATCGCACGGGAAAAGTAACAATTAGACTCACTGTTGTATTTGCCAGTTGAAACACTGCAGGAAATGCCCTTTTTAAGCTTTTGCGTTCTTTGCTTTCTTCTGTGTGATCACAGAAAATAATCGACTACCTGAGAACGCGTTCGCACAGTGCGTGCTACGCCACCAGCATGCCAGCAGTTGTCGCTCAGCAGATCATCTCGTCGATGACAATCCTCGTGGGTTTAGATGGGACCAACGAAGGTCAGATATTCCTGGTTTATAGTTGGGTTTATAGTCTGGGGTGTAGCCCATACCGGGCCGGGCGCCTGGGTACGGGCTACGGGCCTCGAGGTACGGGCTACGGGCCTTGTACGGGCCGGGCGCTAACAATATTTCTTTAATAGATTCAATTTAATATTTCTTCAGTCTTGCCTTTTTCCTCTTCTTTTCCTAACAGCAACAAAATATTAATGTTTTATTGACAATTATACAATAGCTACAACTCAGCTGTAATAAAAATTGTAATTAGGAACAGTTAAGAAAATAATTTTTAAAATATAATTAATGAAAATTATTTGATTTTGAGTTTACAAAATGAATATTGTATTTAATATCGTGTTAGCAGATTATGCTTTTATGAAATTACCTTGCAGCCCCGCCCGTACCTCGGGCTGGGCTGCAAGGTGCGGGCTTCGGGCCGGGCGGGCCTCAAAGCACGGGCTCGGTCCGGGACCCCACCCCAGTTTATAGTTGTCTTGCCTGTAGCATCGTTGTTGTTCTGCAAATGCTTTGAACGTTCAGTACGTTACGGCGGTTGTGGTGCTGTGTTGGCAGGCGAAAGACGCGTGGCGCAGTTGGCCTGGAACTGTCGTTACTTCCGACGTCGTCTCCACGAACTTGGTTTCATTATCTACGGAAACATGGATTCTCCGGTCGTTCCGCTGCTCCTCTATTGTCCTGGAAAAGTTGCGTTAGTGATCTTTGATATGAATTATTGCTAACAAGAAAGTCCGAAGTTTTCAGATCAGTTCAGAATTCTGATATTTTAAATGTTTTTAGTAGACAACAGGCGATTGTTACACAAATTAGCGTCTAGCAGTGACAATAGAAGTTTTACGTGATGGAACATGGCCCTTCAAGGCCCTTGGACTTGTATAAGGGAGGCTCATATATAGTATAGTATGCAACATTAGTGATTATACTGTAGTAGGCTGGCCGAATCTTAAACAAAAATGTATAAAGAAATTCCAAATATTATTAATATCAGAACTGGAAAGTGGTTTAAAATGTGTTTTATTGAGGAAAGTGAAGTTTTTATTCTAATTTCTGCAACTTCAAGCTCGAGTGATTCAACGTCTCTTTTATCAAGTTCATTTGATATCATACATCCACGGATTTCCAAGCGTTCTTCTTGCTTTCTGTTTGTGAATTTGAATTTCAAACCTGGAATTTCAAGTTGCTTCATAATATCGCACGTTTGCGCGTCTTGTTTTCAGCGCGTTCAGCCGTAGATGTGTGCAGCTCGGTTTGGCGACGGTCGTTGTAGGATTTCCGGCCACGCCTCTGATCGAGGCGAGAGCTCGCTTCTGTCTTTCGGCTTCGCATACGAAAACTCAGCTTGACAAGGTATGGTGGCTGTGACCGTCTCACCAGAGAACTTTGGTTACGATCTGCCGTCATTTCTAATTTTTCGTTGGTCGAGCAGGATTTTCTGCGAACGTCGTTTTTTTAGTATTTACCATTTTGAGCAAATATTTGATTTGTATGGTTTGTAAGAGATGCCAAATGACATCTGCAACAAATGCATTTGTAATGCAATGCAATGTAACAAGGCATTTAAATAGCACCTCTTATGGACAAGCACTCAGAAATGGTCCAAAGGTCATTACTTTGAACTGGAAATAGGTAGGTTTCAAAAACTCTTCAGAAAGAATGTGTGTGTGTGTGTGTGTGTGTGTGCACTGAACTTGAATGCCAGGCTTTAATACCCTGTGCCTCCATTTTGATCATACTTGCTTTATAATAAATATTAGAAATCTAGTGTACATGTTGTTGTTGTTTTTTTTAAGGCACTGGAGATAATCAATACAATTGGCAACGAGCTTTACGTCAAGTATTCTCGTTTACCTGTGCCTGCGTTTACTGAAAATGATCCTGATTTGCGTTCCAGGTAGTTACGATTTGTGTACAATCAGATGACTCTCTGTGGTCACCTGGACTAAGTGTCTTTTGTTTAAACATTTATAATTAATGCTTCAAGGAACTAATGTGTGTTGAGGATGAATTCAACATTCTTGTATTGCAGTTCAAGGTGTATTAAGTCGTAAAAATTTACCTGCGAGGATTAGTGGCGTACGTGGAACGAACTAAAAGAGTACGTCACAAGTTCCAATGCCAGCAGATCAAAATAATGCCTAAAATACTCGTAGTTAAGCGATGATTCGTTATTTATTTTAATAAAAGCAGGAATTTTAACATCGATGAATTGTCAAGCCTTGCAGTCGAGTATAGTTTGCAAAGGTAAGTTTGAATTTCTTAAGACTCGTCACTTGTAATTAATTATTGCATTCTAGGTACAGGTTTCTGCCGACGGAGCACGAGAAAACGGATGATGCCATTTAGGTCTGATCATGTCGGCTGCACGGCACGTATCGGAGCGATTGGTGGTTGGAAATTTGTGCACAGTGAACAGGCATTTTGTGAATATGTTCTTTATTGACTGAACTCTTTCAGTTCAGCACTTTTATGAACTGTGCATTGTTTTCCGCAAAGCTAATATACAATATCCGATTCACGCAGCAGCGGTGGTGTTGTCCGAACCCTCTGTTGTCAAAACAATAAAATTAAAACGGTTTGATCGTTCAAGCAGTTAGCGTTAATTTCGATACGACGATATTCGATGTTGTCAGCCTTTAGATAGTTATAAGAAATCATTCGAAGCACTTGGTCAGAGAGCATTATTGAACTATAATGCTGCTGTTTCACCTCTTGTTAGCTGTTGTCTGTTAGCAATACTTTGGATATGCCTGAAATCTGTGTGTGGTGTTATTGTGAGCAGTTACTTTTATAGAAACTTGTTTTTCCCCCAAAGCACAGAAGCTTTTCTTCCAAGAAGCTTGTCTTTGCTCTGATATTTTTATTATGCAAAATATCTGTCGCTTCGTTCAGTGTATTGAACCAAAATTATATATAGGTTTTGGCAGAGTGTTTATTTGAGCAACAAATATTTGTAAATAAAATTTTACATTTTGCTTAGCTTGGTGATATGGCCAAAGATTAATTTGCTGTTGCGATGTTCGAAATTTAGCGCTTAAATGTCCATATATTGTGCCACCTTTGTTTTGACTTTGCATTTATTCTTTAAATTTGACATCAGGTTTGCAGATCTGTATGTTGTTGTTCCTGAAAGTCAAGAATTTTACTGGCTCCAAGAATCTAGTCCCGGAAGTTAATTACGTTTTTTTTTCGACCAAACACAGTAGGTTTCCAGCAGTTTTACTGTGTATGTGTGAATTTGCAGTGTGCTTCAAAAGATATGCCTTCAATTTCCTTACATATTGAAAGGACTGGCCAGGTTGTTAGCAGATTACCTGAGCCGACTGTTATATTTTCTGGTATTTCTAGGGTAAGAAAGTATAGGTGTATGAAATAATTTACCGGTCATCAACATTTCAAATATCCGATTTGTTTGGCATTTGTTTTGGGCGATCTGTTATATGATCAAGCTTTCATCTTTTTGTTTTTCGTATTTTTTTTGTTTTTCGTATTTTGTTTGTTTGTTGTGGCTTGCTGTTTTGGCCGACAGTGTTCACTCGTGTTTTTGTTCTGGAATAGTTTCTTCTTGTGGGTAGATAATGACTGTTTACTTTTTGCATGATCTGATTTCGGAGCAGAATTTTATCGTTTATGCAGCGTCTTGACGGTAAGCAGTGTCATCCCTAAAGTGCTGTACAGATTATTATTATTGATGTCTGTTCTGTTTTGATGCAAGAGATATGAATAGCTTCGGCCGCCGATATCTGGGTTCGAACCCGGGTCGACAGGCCGCCTCATCACAAGGCCAGTGCTCTTCACAGCTGAGCCAGAGTTGTGTATGGGCAGTTTAGGATCGCTTGTGGCGACTCTTTGTACAGTGCGTGTTAAAGAGATTTCCATCTTTGTACAATGCTTCGTAGCTGCTTCGGTTTGTACGTTGCGTACAAACTTATGTCTGTTAGAGTCTGCAACATTTTATGCTGATTTTGATAGATCTGAAGCCTGCTTGAATTAATGGAACTTTTTTCTGAATAGTGCTGGTATATTTTATACGAGGCATTTGCTTGTTGCGCTGTTTTAGAAGTGTTGCTTCCTAGTCTTAACTGAACACGGTAATGACTAACGGGGAATTTGTCTCGAGTGGCCATTAGTCAGCATAACTTTTAGTTCTGATGTTGCTATAATTCTAGCTTTATAAAGTATGTCATGTATGGTATTGTTTTTGTAATATTGACTATTCTGTCGATTTTTCATTTGCAGTTGTGCTATTGGTGGTATTACATTACATTGCATTTGCACTTATTACCGTTCAAATATTAATTATTATTATTATTGGCTTTTGGTGTGGTTTTGCATGGACGAGAATGAAACCAGGTTGAAGTGTTAGTCCGTTATGGAATTGAAGTGTGGCTTTTCTCATATTTTTATCGTCGAATACTGTTGTTGTGTGGCACTTTTCTGTCTTATCTTTCGTTTGTAATTAAATGCTTTGGCTTGAAGTTCTTTGTTATGTGTGGCCATATATTGATTTATATTTTATTTCACATTTTTAAAGGATTGGTTTGGAAAGTGGGTGCTTTATGCATGACTTGTATTCATTGTTTTTACCATTTTAAAGGCTAGTTTGTAAAATTTGTATGTGAAACTCAAATATGGTTTGTTGTTGGTTTTCAGTTTTGCAGTTATTTTCATATAGATAAAAGCACTGAAGTAATAACAATGATAATAATTATGCACTTCTATAGCACCATTTCTGATACCCATGTGTATCAATCGATGGTGCTTCAAATCCATCTGCAGAAGACTGCATATTTGAAACCAGTTTGTTTGTTGCTTCTGGAAAAAACATGGCAGTACTGTTTACTGGTATATTGTTTTCTAGTTACTTTATATTTTTGGAGTCTTGTTCATATATTCTTTTGGTTCAACTAAAAGTTCATATGATATGCCTGCAGCTATCAATACTTTGTACTATGTGGCTGCATATGCTGTGAACTAGTCCAGAATATTTTAAACAACGTGTATAGTTTTACTATGATGATGAGGGTGAGGAGTTCTTCTCTACCCTAAAGGAGGTGTGATTGTCGTTTGCCACCTGGGTATGAAATGAATTAGGTGGTTTCCAGTTGCCTTGCCTTCATCACAGACAAGTAAGGGTCAGCAACTTATGAAAGGTCATGACACAGTGGATAGGATTGGATCCTCCAAAAGCATAGCAAGAATCCTGCCACTATATATCCATCCCCTTATAGTTTACTGTAGAACTTTATTTAAATTGACATATCGGGAAGGTGTTTAGTTCATATTTTTTAGAAAACTTTTCTGCGTATGGTATGTAAAATTCTTGTCTGGTGTTTGTTTGAAACTGGTTCTGTCCTTTTCTTATATTTGTGGCTTATCTGGCTGTGTTAAGTAAATTATCTCAAACTTTTCCATCATTATTTCATCAGTGAAGTGACTTGAATTAATCATTATTACCTGCAAGAAGCTCCAGTGTATCTTAAACAATAGAATTTTGTGTGTGACCATGTGTGTCGTACATAATGTGTCCAGGTAAAAAGTATGCCAACTCTATTTTCAGTATAACTTTAAGGAAACTTGGCCGAGTTCCATAACTGTTTGGATGGTTTATGAGGGACTGGATTCGCAATTATGGGATATAAAAACGCACCCTATGTACATGCCAATCTGAAATCATCTGTCATTTCTGGTGGTGGACACTTTGAATATTCGTTGTACAGTAAACCTTTTCAGACAATGTTTGCATCAATCTGAAGAAAACTCATTCCTGCTTCAAACTGCAAATTTTTTATGGAAATCGGGCAAGTTTTCTTAAAGCTACACTAAAGAAATTTGGCATACTTTCTATCCGGACACGACGTAGATACTCCTCGGTCATGTTTGTACAATGAGGTGTTTTGCAATTTGTCATGTTATTTGCCATTCTAACAAGATATGTTTGGTACAAACTGTTCAAGTGGATGTATTTTTGAAGAATTTCTTAGCTGAATGCCATCTTATTATTTTAAAATGCTGTAGTGTAACAGTTTTTATAACACCTCCTCTGAGAGGTCACTCAGAAGCACTTCTTAGAGACATATTTTGATCAGCTGTTTTTAGATGTTCTGCCCTTTGAGAACAATTGCTTTAATTATTGAAATTCGTTGCAAATTTTAAAATTTTGTGAAGTTAAGCATTCTAAATGACTGTTCTTGGATAGCTAAGCTGTCTGGTAGTTCATCTGTATCTCTTCTTTCTTAAATCAGTGTCATTTATGATTATTTATTACGACTGTCTGCATCTGATCTGTTGCATCGTCAAATAAGGGTTACTTTGTTTTGCATTCTCTTGACAATACTGTATATTCTGTCTTGAATCATTAGAAACCTCCTAGTTTGCTGGCATCATTTGCTAGTGAGTAAGAATAACACTTAATTAAATAAGTAAAAAATTGATTGTCAATTTCTGTTTTCTATTCAGTTTCAAAATTCATGGCAGATTTTGCGATACAGGTGAGACATACAACAATCATATTTCATATAATTGTTTCACAGCCATGTACACTAGTAAGGCAAAATACTAGGACATAACAGCCTTATGAACTTGCTACAGATACTGTGAAGATGCAGTCTAAAGCACAAACTTTACATCACGGACATGGCTTTCAAAGTTGTGCTAAAATTTTACTTCACAAGTACAATACGATCGCTGCTTTATCTATTTCTGTCAAAATGTATACAACAACCGATAAATTTCACTGACTGACAATTTAAACATGAAACAAGTTTCAAAGTTTTCTCCTCCTTTTGTGAAATTCAGGAGCCGATGGATCAATGGCAAAGTCTTTACTTGCAAGATCAGCAAAACGTGGATCTGACAAAATGACCTGAAATAGAAACATCCACAGAATTATTAAACCCTTGACGATCAACAGCACAAAGCAAACAAATATTTAAACAAACCAACTGGTAATGCATAAACAGTATTGATATACATGTTCCTTCTACAAATCAGATCAGTTATACAGCATTACATTAATCAGCAATGCGAAGAACTTCAGCGCAACCACAAATCTGTGTATTGTGACTGAATTTCCATTTTATATTTCTAATATGAACCTGTGCTAAATTTACAGTTCACTAGTTTCATTGTATAGTGATTCGTGAATAATAATAATAATGTAAAGTGTTGAAATCTAAGAGTTATGCTAAGCTGGGGGCAAGTACATTAGTGCTATTTGAGTATTATCACTGGTACTACAAAAATGGCATGATTACTGTATTATCAGATTACTCAAAGTTACACACGCACACATCTACAACTTTCAAAACAATACTGTACTAAACAACAAATAATGAATTATTTAATTTTGAAGATAAAATTATAAGAAATATTTGGTTTCTAAACCAGGACTCAAAACAGTGACGGGGCAGATAGGTTTAGCACATTCAAATGGGAAACGATTCAGAAAAGATTATATCTACAGTGCATAACTCAGACAGCAGACATATAGACAAGATATCATCAAGACAGATACATATAGACAGAGGAGTGATAGATTAAGTGCAATTCTACCTTGTCCACTTCTAATCGTTCAGCCATTTCTTGTTTTCGTTTTTTCGCTCTTTTCTTTAACGAATCTCTTGACTTAATCTTGTTGCTGTTATTCTGTTCATCAGTTTTTCCACTTGAGCTTTCCTTTTTGATATCTGACTGCTCATCATCATCGTCTCCTATGAAAAATGTCTAAAAAAACAGCAAAATTATTAAAAACACTCTGTAATTTCCTGTTTTCAGTGAGATTGTATACAAGTAGAACACAACTTAATTCATTATTACTTGGTGTTTAATCAAGATACATGTCTGTGCTACAACAATCGAGTTTTATCCTCCTAACTACTTCAGCCTGTATCAGAAGCAAGTACAAATTTTAAGTCAAGAAGGTTCCATAATCCAAACCACAGCTCAATGTTGCATGTATCAAACACATCAAATCCTTGAGCAATATCAAGGCTTTTAGCTTCTCTTAATGCAAGCAGTTTCAATACCACAGTCCATAATAATAAAGACACAGTGAAAACATACAAAGCCAGTACAGTACAGAAACAATTATCAGTAGTATTTTAAAGACACGTACTTCTAGGTCCATGCCATCGCCAACAGTATTTCTCTCTTCTTTCTCATTCTTCCTCTTTGACTGACAATTAAAACTCACAGCTTAACTCAAACAGATTCAGTAAACATAGCTACAGCCATACAACATTGGAACAAAGGTCATATAGTAATTCAAAAATGCAGGATATTTTACAAATGATTATGTTTATAAAGAGTTATTTAATTTCTAACAATTTTACAGGAAACATTGACAGTAAATAATAATAATAATAATAATAATAATAATAATAATAATATAACAAAGTCTAGGCAACATAACTAATGAAATAATGATATGACAAACTAAATATTAAGAAAAAGAAGGACATTGCAAATTGTGGCCTCACCTGACGCTTTTCTCTTTCCTTTAGTCTCTGTTTCTCTTTACGCTTTTGTTTGTATTGCTCAAAAGGAGTCATTTTACCAAGTTTCATCTGCTTCTGCTTTTCTTTTGCTGCTTCTTCCAAATCATCCTTAAGACCTGTAAAACAAAAGATCGAATCTGTGTGGCGGAAAGACAACGTCTGACAGTTAAGCATATAAGATCTCAGATACAAAAAAATTGACTTTCAGAAGACAATGTAAAATTGTCAAATGGCAATGTTGTAAATCACTCACACACTTGAACAAATTTAAGATTCAGTTTTACCACTGAAAATCAAAATGGCTTTAAAAAATTCAGGTATAAGTCAAAGAATAATACAAGCCTGATTATGGAGTTTAAGAAATGGGTAACTAAAGAGGGCTACAGCTTTCTTATCATGAGTCAATATATGGCTAACAGACAGGCCAGATATAAGCGGTAGAAACCACCAACATTGTGGTTACATCAATAAAAAAATCGTAACTGAAGAGTTTATTGCAAACGGATAGTCATGAAATACAAGGATCCCAATTAGCAACGTATTCACAAAACTCGAGTTACCATACGCTGCAATGTAGTAATGCTGAGCAATTTCAGAATGCTCCAGAAAAAGAAATTTACCAATCTCCCAAGTAATTTCCATGTCGATGTCATCCTCGTCTTTTTCTTTGCTGACTTCTGGTTCGAGCAGCAGTCTCTTCAGTTCATCGACATCTCTCTTTTCGGGAATATATTCGGGCACATATGACCAATCCAGACCTGCGTACGGATCTGCAAAAACCAGGATCAAAATCGGAATATGGAATATTGACTGTGATATGATGTGCATGATAAAACTCAATATATCTGTTCACCTTAGTACTGACACAAAAATGGTCTTTTCAGCAAATTTCTCATTTGACAACTTACATGACTATTGCATCCGTATAATCACGTTGTGTTTCTATCAATACTATTCACATTTCATGGTTTTGGCTCTATTATGACAGTGCAATAGTCATCTTTCTCATTTTGCCAACCTTCCTTATGCTGAGTGTAACATGCAGTTTACTTATTTATAACAAATAATAATAACATGTATGCAATTTTAAAGCAAAAACATCAATCAATCGTACCGTACTCTAAATCCATTCGCAAAAGATCAAGATAATTTCAGAAATCAGTCAGTGAGTCAAGTGGAAGATAATGAGTTTTAAGTCTAGATTTGAAAGTACAGTTTGTTGGAATATCTTAACAGACAGATACCAATGCAGAAAGTCCCATAATTCAGGACCTGGAATAGAAAGTACCCCGTAATCAATTTTGGCGTCAACGTAGATTTTGGCTCTAACATAGATTAACCACACTTTGGACTCTCAAGAACATCTTGATAATCGATAGCCAAGTCTCAAACCAGTGACACTCAGGTCGCTAGCAACTGGTCAGTTGTTTATCTATACACAAGGGTCATTAAATGCAAATTCAAATTATTACCTGTAAACTATAAGCAGAAAGTAACCCAGTAACCGTTACCTGCAACCCTTTCATTGTCATCATCATCATCATCTTCTTCTTCTTCTTCACTAGAATAAGGTGCAAGGTATTCTTTCATCTGCTCCTCCATTTCATCAACATTCTTAACTTTTCTTAGATCAACTTGAGTAACGGCCAGACGTCGATGAGAAGTTTTATCCCAACTTAATTTTACCTAAACATGCAAATTACACTTTCAGAATCACCAAGTCAGTCAGAATCCACAACTAATCAAAACTACAAATTTGCAGAAGCTATTACTATAGAATATATACTTAAAATGCAAACAAATGCATGTGACAGTAAATTTTAAAAGCACGATAATATATACAATTCAAATCATTCACATTTTCACTCATACACAGTTAAGAAAGGGACATGTAGCCCTGTGCAACATCTAAAATGACAACTTAAATTTTCCACCATGTCAAAAAACCAGCACAATTCATGATTTTAATCACAGAATTTTAGATTTTGAAGAGAGAAATTGAATTGCAGAAACATATGCAAAACGTAATGTTTTGCTTACTACCATGAACAGAGAAAACATGTTCAGGTATTATGCAAAAGCATTTTCCCACATCTCTAGGTTTCTATCTTACGAAAATATTGCAAACATACTCAAGCAAATTAACAAGATACATAAAACAGCAAAAATCACAAACTCCAAAACTCTTACGTCTGTCTTTGAAAGGGCCGAGTCGACAAAACGAGGTGGTTTATAAGTACCACTTGCAGGTAAAGAGGAGGTCATACTCTTTGGTTCATGATCAAAGGTAACATCGTCTGGTATATAACTTAAATATAAGAGAAAACATCAAAAATCGGTCATCACCAATTAGTTACTGGAGGCATACTAAATGAATAATACCCAAGGTGATTTTACTATCGAAGCACATGCTCTGTTTCAAAGCTGTACTGAATAATCAAGCCAATCTGGATCAACCAGCAGGTTACTAGTCAGCAATGAACCTGTAGGAAGCAATCTGTATTTTACCAAATTTAAAAAAAACCCAGCAGAATTCACAATCTCAATCACAGAATTTGAGATTTTGAAGATTAAGATTAAATTATAATTAATTAATTAAAATTAAATTAATTAAAATAAATTAAAATTTTGAATCAAATGACACTTGTTTAGCTATTTAAACCAAAAAAATCAATAAGAAGAACAGCACAAGGCAATCATTTGCTACCGCATATCCACTTTTGTTCCCGTTTTCTCAAACTCCATTCCATCACAGTTTCTGTAGATGTGATCAGCAGTTTCGACAGAATCACACTCGACAACAGCAACAAAATATCGAAGGCGGTTCAGCTCGTACTGCCTCAGTTGCTCTGCGTCCATTGCTTTGTCTGTGCAAGCAAATCGTAATTTCAGCACAAATTTCATCAACAAAACCACAAAATTAACCGCCGTAAAAACAAAACGCATGCCTCGTTTTCACGGCCGATGAACATTTAAGTGATTTTCTCGGGCAAAATCTTGACAATAATTAGCGATCATCAATTAATTGCTAATTCAAAGATTGAGTAAATTTCAAAAAAGTACTTTTTTTATTTTTGGTTTGCAGCGGATTTTTTTTGGTCTGCTCTTCTGAGTCGACTAATTCCTTCGGTCCTTTCATAGTTTCTCCTTTCATTCTCTCCAGACCAAAATCAGTCGGATATATCTAAAACATAAAACAACACTTCTTATAAACACTGCGGTGTGCAAACATACCAAACTCATCATCATCATCATCATCATCATCATCATCATCATCATCATCATCATCATCATCATCATCATCATTGTCACTTGATCGATGAGGATTGTAGCGTCGCTCCAGAATGGCTGCGGTTGACTGCCTGTCACCAAATGCTTGCGAAAGGAGTATTGCTGCCTAGAAAGTTGGTCAATCTATCTCTTGCGTGGATGACCTGGAGCAAACTTCCATCAATGGAGCAAACTTCCATCAATTGTAGATCATCCCACAGTGAATTCTGATTGGTATGGGACACAGGACTGTACCAGAAGCGGGTTTATGCGAGCGAGAAGAACAAACTGCTGCTAATCAACTGTGATTTTACATTATAGAGCTAACCAGACACACACACACACACACACACACACACATACACCAAGTTACAGAACAGCTTACACAGACAAGGTGCATGAACTAAACTTGCAAGCATGTTACTCAGAACTGTAAGACTTATCCACATTCCCAAGTGTCTCCAAGAGTATATTTACATAAGAAGCCAGTTAAATAAATCCCAGTATCGACTAAAAAAACAAATTACCGTAATCTTCCGATTTTATGCTTAATAATGCAGACAAGTTCTGTCATCTAACTCACCGTTACAGAAATGACTGTGCCGTGCTGGGGCTTGAAAGAATTGCAGAGCAGCATAAGATCCTGTGCATTAATATAGTCCCAGTTCATATTACAGATGGCCAAACGGCGCGAACTCTCTTCGACCGTCGGAATCTCCGGTTCCGTCTGGTCGGCCCACGGATGAATTGTAGCGGCCAGATCGATGTCATCTAGTGAAATAAACTATTCATCATCATCATCATCATCATCATCATCATCATCATCATCATCATCATCATCATCATCATCATCATCATCATCATCATCATGAATACAGCAACTGCTAAGTACGACTCTAGTGAATTTGGGCCGGACAGACGGTGGGAATATTCTGTTGAATTGGAGACACGGAAAATTCTTTATCTCTAGTTCAATGTTCCTGAGTAAGGCATTCCAAATTACGACAAAACTTGAAAATGGTTTTGCCACTAAGGCTGGTTGGTTGGTTTTGAATGTAACCCGCATGGGAATGAATGAAGGCTGCCCCTTAATTAAATAAATTTCAGAGCATAAATTTGTTTCAAATGTTTTTATCTCCAAATTTTGAAGTTTAACAGGTCCAGAAATTTCATACTTGTCTTAAATAACTTATTAATTTCATTTAATGTCAGCTACCTTTTGCAGCGCCATCCTCAGTTTCAGGATCATCATCACTATCACTCTTCTGTTCCTCATCCTCTTCAGATGAACTCTCATTGCCAATTCCACGACTGTAGTCAGGCATTCTCTCTTTCTTCTTTTTCTTATTTTTATTTCCTTCCTTTCTGCTTCTTATTTCGCGTTCTTTGGCTTTATCATCTTCACTTTTGTCCTCTTCGCTGCCATCCACTTCATCTTCTTCTTCTTCACTTTCATCTTCATCATTTTCATCTTCTTCACTTTCATCCTCTTCACTTTCATCCTCTTCGCTTTCATCCTCTTCCTCCTCTTTACTTTTGTCATCCTCATGACCAATTCCATCCTCCTTGCCATCATCGGTCTCTTCTTCACTTTTCTCGACTACACCTGAATAAAAAACAATTCTATTAACAGTGTTCTGTGCTAACAAATAAGCCTTTGATAACTGCTAAACCACAGTCAAGAACCCTTAAAATGGTTCAGAAAAGAGATACACAATATGCACATAATTTTATTATATGTACATGCATGCATGTATGTATGTATGTATGTAAGTAAGTATGTATGCATGTATGTATGTATATATATGATACATATTTTATATATATGATACATATTTTATATATTATTATTATTATTATTATTATTAATTCTGACAATTTCATATAGCGCAATACGCATAGCGAAGGCTAAAGTCAAGAGCGCTTCATATATATATGATGCATATTTTATATACAGTATATATTATACATATTATATGTATATATATCATTATATCTAATTTGCTGAACATCCACTAAGAATGTATTCAAATTAATCAAATCAATTTTATTTCTCAATCTAGTAACAATAAAATGCGTATAGCTTCATAGCTTCCAGGACTTGTCTTCTTGTTAAGAAAGACCCAATTCGAAGTCAGAAATGCTGCTTGAAATTATCTCTGCATAAGAATTCTTACTTGACTTCTTGTTCCTGTTGACTTTCTTCTTCTTATTTTCTCCTATTTTTGTCTTTGTCATCCTTTTTTCACTGACAACCTTCTCGTCTTTCTCCTCCTCCTCCAAATCGGATAAGTCATAAAATCTTAAAAAGCAGAATAATTGAGAATTGACTGTTTACTAAACTCATAGAACTAGCCGCATTAGTCGTTTATCCAACACAACTAATACAGTGCTGTAAACAAGGTGAATGACCAAACTCAAATGCAATGCTGACAAAGTTGACATTTCAACGAGGAATGGAAGATGTTGGCATTAAAAATCCACTCAGGTGGTACAAAAGTGTTACTGCTGTGGCACAATCTAGAGGTGAAGCCTTCCACACTTTCACAACGTAAACATGATATAACTGCTGTTAATATATTGCCTTTTTGAGCAAACATACTGAATGCCTAAATAGGGACAAATTATATGGCAAAAGATCAAAATTTAAAAATCAATACATACTGATGAAGATCATTTTTTGATGCCTGCAATGGTCTTCCTCTCTTATCAATTGTGCAGTGAGAACGTGACTTTGTACTTTTGATCAACGACTGAAAACGCTCGTCAACTTTAACCTTTCGATCCTGTTTTCTTATTCGCCGAAACTTTGGATTGGTAAGTAGATCGGCAAATCGTTCATCCATTTTGAATCGTTCAACTACAACGATGCTGTCGAACAAACCAAAGTGGTCCAACAACCATATCATAAATAACTAAGATCCATGTACCACTTCAACCTCTCATCTCCTATATATATCCAAAACCATTATCAAAGTATTCCTGGACTATTTACAGCAATTTAATAATAAAATAAAATAAATACAAGGATCGGAGGTTGCTCACAATCATATTAGAACATCCAAGTGATTAAAGTGTGAGAAACTGCAGCCAAAGGTAATCTTATATACCGGCAATGGAATTCTGGAAGTGAGGATTTAACAGTTCTAGTATAATCTCCACAAGGTTTTCCCACAGGTGACTTCACTTGTTATGGACTACTGACCATCAAAGGCGATAACCCAACTCTTGATCTACCAGATTATGTAGTATTTATTCCTATTACGCATATTTTCAATGGAAAGAAATTATTGTCGGCTCTGGTATTTCTACAGCTAATGCCAAAAGGTATCAATTGATGGTGCTCCAAATCCATACCAAAAGATCAAGTCAATTCAAGCATCTTTTTGCATGAATTCATTTTTACAGCTACAGAAGTAACATCAGTAATGTTTCACACACACACACACACACACACACACTATTCCTGTTCAACTACTATATTAACTACTTTTGTTATATGGCTATCTAACAAAACCACTAGAAATAATATTAAACCCAGGGCGCTGCCATAAAGGTGCTACATAAATCCACGGGAGTGGAGTGTACTGAATGCAATGACTGACTAAATAAGTAAGCGAAGCAATCAGCCCAATGTAAGTAAAAGTAAGTAAAATCTCGTGGATTTCTGCCATATCTTTTAAAAATAATTACTTTTCAGATTCGCAGTGTCTTGGAAAGCAACACAACAGTAGCTGCTTAGGGCGCTCAGCCTCTCTTAAAATAGCTATAGGAAAGGTGTGGGATCAGCCAGGCAATGGTCAATATCCGAAGGGCAGTGAGGCTAGGTTATTTACAGCTATGGCGGAAAATGATTTCAGAAACAGGAAGGATTTAAGCTTAGACCTGAAGACTTGAGGAGATAGTGCGGGAATTATAGGAAATGAGGAATCAGATTTTATTGTTTTAAAGTGTCCAAGTGTGCGAAGGGAAGCTGGGATCGAGTTCGTCGTATTACGGCAAGGCGAAGCAATCAGCCAATCCAAGTGTTCGAACAGATCGTGGTAAGTAAAAGTAAACCGAATATAGAGCAGTATTTCTCTTTAAAATCAAACTATAAGACACTAAAAACTATATTGAAACAGCTAAACTAACGAAGACGAATCAATGCATGATCAATGCACGTTTACGGTTTTACCACAACACAACAAGGCTGCCACTCGGCATCTTTTAAAAAATAAGTACTTTTCAGATTACTAAGATAGTAAGATTACTAAGATCTGAGCTGACTGAGCATACAGTGAGCAATATGTCAAGTTTCGTTGTGCCAGTGTGCCTTGGTAATGTTAGCCGTAATAGACAGCGAAGTTGGTAACTATCACTGCCTACCAATAAGGGTCGCTAATGACGAATACCGACAGAGCAGCCTCACACAATTATCAAAACATTACAACATTCGGTTAGTCAGAGAAACACAGGGCAAGACATAAATGGCTCGAGTATGACATAAAAGTGCCGGAATAAAGCTAATTCGTGGACTACTGACAATTTTATTACACTACATTACATTTCATTACAAACTAGGTTCTCAACCGGGGTCACGTGGCGCCAACGGGCCAATGGGGTGCCTTGTTTAGAGTACGTTTGATAAGCGCTGAGGGAGGCGAAATCTGTTCGGTTTCTGGATTAAAAACCTTAAAATCCAGGCTCCAGGATGCCGAATATGCCGAAGTTGACGAAGAAGGACAAGGTAGCGGTCGTTTTCGTCTGTCGGAACGCTTCGATTGCCAATCATTCCGTGTGATTTTCAGCGTATTTGCTTGTTGCCAGGCCGTTTTTTGTGGCCGCCATTTCACCACAGGCGCCGCTGTGCGTTCCTGTTCGTCGTCGTTGTCGTTGAACGTGACCCGACTTATGTTTTTTTCTTATCGTTGCAGGGTTCTGGTAAAGAGAAGTCGGCGTCGAAATCCGGTGCCGGAAAGGACACGAAAGACGGAGCCGAAAATCCGCCGAACGACGTAATTCCATGCTTTGCAACGCTTCGCCTCCCAACAACATGGCCGACCTAGGGTTGCCAGATCTCCCGTATTTTACGGGAGCTCCCGTATTTCAGCCCCAGTCTCCCGTCTCCTTATAACTTGTTTGTAATATTGATTCACTACAGGCAGATGATGCAGTGCATTGAACAGTATTATAATTCATTCTGTCCATCGTAAAATATCTTTAGCACCATAATAATAGCGATTCAACAATGATTCTCAAACAGGGCAGACCCGATTGAACCTCTCCTAAATAAGCTGGTGCACTGCCCTAAGCTTCATAGATCAAAACCATTCTACCTAAGAAATCCGATAATCCCACAACATCCTCGATCTACTTGATCTTCCTCTCGTGTAACTCTCCTTCGTCCTCTGAATCAATCATCTCTGAAAATTTGCAACCGTACTTTTTCATATCCTACACCAGAGCTTTGGAACTCGATCCCAGCATCACTCCGCTGTCTACACCATGGTCAAACAAAACATTCTGAGTTACAATTTCCTTCACCTGTTTCATCGTCTCCTAAAGTTTTTCTTTCCAAACTCAAAGCATTCTCTTCAAAAAATCATTTCCTCTATAGCTGTAATGTCCCAACCACAATGACCCTTTGGATTATGTGACCCCGCATGAATGACCCTCACCTTTGGCTATATCTACTTCATACTAACTTACTAAGATTAAGTGCATAGGAATAAGGGGCTGCTGCGTTGCTGCTTTTGAAGGTGCTATAGAATTTTACTTGCTTACTTACTTAATGGTGTGATGGTTCCAAGTCATAATTATATTTTGACTCCTAAGCCTTGCAGTGTTAAAACTGGCTGCTGATCAACAGTATTATAATTTTTGCCTTACTCTATATTCATTTCAATTTCCTTGTTTTCTACTGAGGTTGACACATCTTTCTCCACGGATTGCCTTTGTGAGAAATGGATGAGAAACATTTCTTTATATTTTATGGCCATGGACAATGTGCCATTCTTGTAATGCAGATTCAATGTGGTCTATTTTTGTATTTTATTCTAAAATGAAAAAAATCAGTTTTGACAGAGAGCTTGAAAACATTTCCTATGAAATTGCCATTGCCTGATTTTTTGTCACATGTATTGACAGGTACCTCTGTGTAAAATTTGTTTTTGAATTACTGTTTGGAGTTGTAAATAAGTTGCTATTCATTGCCCTGCTGTATATGGCCAGGCATGGTTACATTGGTTAGGCAGTGTATTCATTCTCCTCTGTGTTATTGTTTGGCATTATTTGCATAGCTGGCCTCTGAGATTTAAAGGCCATAGCATCAAAGGCCATAAATAACTGTTGAGGCATGGCATCTTAAGTTAACTTGAACCTTATTTAGAGAATTGGTTTTCACTATTGGAAAACTAGTGGGCTTTGTGTATTGTGTAGCCTTTGAGCAGTGAACTACTTTAGATGTATGGCTATGCTCAGATCAATATTAGGCACTGTGAAATCCTTTCAAATAGTAACTGATTTCTAATGCTTTAGTGGTTGGATGAGTGCTGCACTTGCCAAATTCATGAAGAGTGTAGCCATTGTGTGGTGTGGGAAAATGTGGCAGTGGTAATTGTTTTGTATGGAGTAAAAAATTTCCTGCTGTAAGATCTTACTGTCTAGGATTTGATTTTTTAACTTGGGGATATTGCCTCGCAGAGATTTAGCAGGAATGGGGCTGTGTGCTTGTGAACCGCGGGCTTTCAAAGAAAAAGTTGGCATTGACCATTAAAGGAATATGTCAGTGATTTGTTTTTGCTAGTCATCACCACATGAGACTGGTGCAGCTGTAGAATCTATCCATAGGCAACTCATTGCATCTATTCCTACTTGCAACCACGTGAAATTCTAGTGTCCTTATGCAGAACAGTGTTAGATTTGTACAATTATCGACGTTACCGGTAGTTTGAAAACAGCCGGATTTTGCTGATTCTTCACGACCGAAGCGCTGCATCTGCCAGACTGCAGCAGCTTGTTCCGTTGTTAAATCAGTTGCAGGGGAGAGAAGGTTGTAGGGAGAAAATGGAGAGACAGTTGTGTGAAAGGTGTATACTTTTGTTATTTTGAAGGTTGAATTGGCAATAAATATGTAAGGCCTTGTAATTGTTGCATCCCGGTTTTCACCAGTTTTATGATGGAAGTAGATATTGAGTTGAGCATCTGTTGTTGATTTCGGCAGTGATTTCATTCAGATATCTCACTACAGATGCACCAAATGCCACTCTACTCTCCAGGCTGAGTGCAAATTGGTCTGATAAAAGTTAAAACATTGTGCCCTAGTAATACTTATTTACAGTAGATGATGATGATCCTAGGTGAATTTGGAGATTGCATTAGGAAAGTGAAATAGCCGGGATTATTGGGAAATTTGTAGCATTGGCTCTAAAAGAATTGTCAGAATTTTAAAACCAAAAATCAGGTTTTCTAACTACCCTTGTTTGGCGCAAATTGGCTGAACTGCTGTGGAACAATTTGGTCAGTCTATGAAAGTGTGTCATATTTAATAACCATTGCTATTAAAAATTTGTTCTGGGATTATATCTGTTGACATTTGAATGAGTTTTTCTCTGCATGCTTAGTTGCCTGCATTTTGAGGGCATTATTCTTTGTTGCCAACACTAGGTGTATGCTTAAGTTTGTCAGTGTCGGATATTTATTATATTTATAATATATATATAATATTTATAACAATAGCAATAATATATGTGTGTGTGTATATATGTATATATATATATATATATATGTGTGTGTGTGTGTGTGTGTGTATATATAGGTATGTCTGTGTGAAAACCACTATAGATAACTTTTGAATCCATGTATGCATGTGTGTGTGTGTGTGTGTGTGTGTGTATATATATATATATATATATATATATATATATATATATATATATATATTTATTTATAATAACAATAATAACAATTGTTTGATTTCAAGTGGTTTAGGAGGTTAGGTAGTCTGTGTGAAAACCACTACTGTATAGATAGCTTTTGAATCCATGTGTTGTTTCAACTGTTGCTTCTTTTCTTCCAAGCCTTTCCATTTGTCTTAAACCGTTGCACTAAAATCTTTTGTTTTCCTTGGTCACACCCTCTTTGCGAACAGTTTGCATTGGTGGCCTCTTGTGCTACTATCTTCTGCTATTGTCTGTTAGTATTGGTTGACAGGATATGGTGGTAGATATTTTATAATAAACCAATCCTGGCAACTGATTCACTTGATTTTATTTAGCGGCCTGGGGCACTTAAGAGGATTAAAATCAATTTTTCATCGAATCTTCTTTCTTCTGATTCTTTTCTCATCGTGTTTAAGATGTCACTCGGAAGTCACAATGGACGATTCAGACCAATAAAAGATCAGTTTTCATTGTGGCAGACTTTCAGGTCATGTTCTGCCCGTGTTCTTGCTCATTTCACTCAAGTAATTGCTCAGGTGATTTGCTGCCTCTGCCTCTACTGTCTTAACAAAGATTAGTTCCTTCACTAGGTTGATTGATTTTCCTTTGGGTTCTTAATTATCTTACAGACAATGGTCTGACTCTATAAATCTTGTGGCAGCTGTGTGTAGGGTATCATTCTTATAGTATCTGGCTGCCATAGTATCCTGGTGGCAGAAGGTTGTCCTGGCTAAGGTCTCTTCTTTATTGTTCTAAGCTGATCCTGTCTGTACTGGTTTCGGGTTCTGATTGAAAGGCATTTGTGTACCATTTCACTTGTGATTTTCTTTTTATCGTACTGAATTTTCTGGTCCAAACTGCTTTGAAAAAGATACCAATTGTGCTTTCATCTTACAGTAAATGAAAATGTATGGATTGAAAAAGATGTGCTGCAATTTCAGAATGCATTGTGAACGTTATTGAGATTTTTCACAGTGATAATTACTGAATGTAAATGTAATGAGCTATTTATATTGCGCCTAATCAATCAATGTTAGCAAGCGCTTTACAATTAATGACAATTATTATAAGCACAATTAAACAGATGTGAGGCACTCTTCTGTTATGTATCCTGTTTTTAGAATTCTTATTCAGTTTAGAAGAAGGTTGTGGGTTCTACCTATACCTGCAGGAGTCCTAAGGTCAACTCAGCCTTATTCGCAAGAGGGCAATGGTAAAATGAGGAGCAGCATTAAGCTGCGAGGTAAAACGTGGGTCTGGGGGAAAGTAATGGCAACCTACCACAGTGTATAATGGCTTATACCTTGTATGTCGCTGATTGCCTAGACTGGAGATAAGTGCTGGAACCCAGCGCTCAAACTAAAGTATGGGACCTACCTTTACCTTTTCCAGTCTATGCTTTTATGTATTATCCTCTTGCAATATCCTGGTTTTAACATTTACTTGGTAATAAAAAAACTGTTTTGCTCCAAAGCCTGGCATCATTATCATTGATTTTATGTGTGCCTACAAATAGGTGTCTAAGACACGTGTGAGCAGGATGCCATTGTACTTGCAACTGTATTGCATTTGTTGCTAAGCCATTAGAAATGCCTTTTTATTGGAATTTACAGATCAAAATTACTTATAATTTTACTGGGGTTAGGATTTTATAGAAGCTGCAGGTATAATTTTAATGGATCAGCTTTGGAGAAATGTTTTTAGTGCAAAACCTTGAGGGTGCTTTAAGCCAGGTTGTGGTGAAAACTGAGAAATTGTCTTTTACATGTTACACAGCTTTTGTGTAGAATGTTGCCATTGCCAATATTGTGTGGGTCATAGAAATGTTTAGTGGCAGATTTGGAGAAGCATTTGATTATAGAATCTGAGATGTAAGCAGTTTGAGTGGCATTGTTATTGGCCTGTTGCATCTCAGAGTGAAATAAATTTGTCATAATAGGATACCTTCAGTATTATCTGAGTTGTGGTTTTGTTTATCAATAATAACCATAGATCACTATGTGACTAAATGCTGCTAATATATCTATCAGATTTCAACCTTTAACATCTTACACTAGTACAACAGTACCTTGTGAGATTTTTGTCAGTACAGGTATACTAATGGCTGGAAGTACTGTTACTGAAGCATTCAATAAGTGTCTTGGCACTATTGTACAGCATCATATTGGCTGTAACGTTGCACATGACATACCTTGCGGTGTGGTGAAAATAATCGTACCAACATGATGTTTCGTCATAGGTTGCTTTTCTTTAAAATCATTTACAATAATATAGTAGAGTTAAGGTGTATGTTTAAGTTTGGCTATTGTTCTATCTATTAGGAAGAAACTGTAGGATATTATCAACTTAAGCATCATGATGTTTGAAATTTGAAAAATCAGTCATTGTTGCACCGACATGCCATGCGATTGGTCACACTTTTTTGACCTTAATGATCAGTCGTTTGCAAATTGAATGCTGTAGAAAAAGAAGACAGAAAAGCCAGCTGCTGCTGCCGCTGCTGCCACCGCCGCTGAATCACATCCCCCGCCAACACAGATCAGCCGGATAAATCCACTGCCAGAGACGCTAAAACTGAGGACAGAGAGGCGACAGAGTTCTTCGCGGTTCAACATCAGTCAGAATCGAGAGTTACAGAAGCTGCCGTTGCTAAAAGGTGATCAATTCTGTAGAACCATTCCTCTAGTGCAGGGGTTCTTAACCTTTTTGTGATTACATACCCCTGAAACAAGTATAAGAGAGCAAAGTACCCCCTATTAGCCTACAGTACCTTATATTAGGACAAAAGTTTATGCTCCATGATGTATTAGAAAATTATAAACTGCAACGTACTTCTGTCGCAGATTGTGCACAAATGCTTGGTGATGTTAGACAAGTGTGAACTTTGAGGGTTTGCTAACGTGCATTTTGTGAGGGAATGAAGGTCTAGCCAAAATCTTGCATTATGAAAAATATAAATTTTAAAAATAATGTAGTTAGAGTGGCCAGTTATTAAACATACGATCTCATTGCCAGTGTCTCATAATGCTGACCAATCACAGTTACTGTAGAAACATAGAATAGATTAATTATTCTGCTAGTTAGCGACTGGTTTGAATTTCCATTTTTTTAAAGTCATTTTGAAATTTATATTATTTTCTAGTTTTTTTTTCTTATAGGTTTATTTTTCATGGTTGCACATGTATATTTTCAAGAACTTTTAAATAATACTTAAAGTTTTTTGTGTATATGATTATTCAGTGAATGTGGCTGTACTGGATGCCTAGCAATGCCTTCCAGGTCTTGATACGGTGGCGTTTTCTTGTGTATTTTAGATACGTCTCCCACAGAACGTGAGGAACTTTTTATCCTGAAGATTAACCAAGGTGCAGTCATATTCGATTTCCTCAAAGACCCTCTCAGCGACCTCAAGTACAAAGAGGTCAAGCGAGCTGCTCTTAACGAACTCGTCGAGTATGTTACCGTCAATCGAGGTGTAATAAGTGACGGTGTCTATCCTGTGGCTGTTCAAATGGTTAGTGTTAGTGCAATTTGGTGTCAATGATATTTAAAGATATGTGTTTGCTTCTGTTTTTAAGTGCCTGATGAAATAGAATGTTGTTGTTGAGAATCTGTAATTTCCATTTATTCTTCATCTTCTGTTCATAAAAATAATATTGAACCATTTGATAGTGATGTTGTATTGCTGAAAATAACTCAGACATATTCGTGAAGGCTTGTCGTGTTGTCGAAAGCCGAAGGAATTTACATTTCTTTGTGCTCTGTGTTGGGAGAGTGTGTCCAACGTGACGGTTGTATATTTCGAAGGTGTTGGTCAAAAAGGCTTTACAATTTGAAGCTCGGGGCTGAGGAAAATGGCCATTTAGAAATTTGGATTGCTTTTAATGAATTTTTTATGTAATTTTAAAATTGTCGGCTTTAAAAATTGTGGTTATGTTTAGTTTGCCACTAACACATTCCGCACTCTGCCTCCGAGTTCTTCCCTGTCGAATGCGGAGTTCGACCCCGAAGAAGATGAGCCGACCCTTGAGGCCGCTTGGCCTCATCTTCAGGTATGACATTCATCATCAGCTACCCATGTTAAACTAAATTTTTGTTTGTAGAAAATTACTACCTTTGTATTAGAGGTGTTGTGGAACTTTACCGGTATAGTTTTTAGTGTCACATATTATCATCACTAAATGTTCGGTAATGGTGACCATGAGCCTTAGTAGTGATGACATCCAATTCTTTGAGGATACATGGAAGAAAATTAACATTTTGTATTTTATGGACGTTCCATTATTGAAGGTATGAGGACTTCTTTTTCAGCTTGTTTATGAATTCTTCCTGCGGTTCCTCGAGTCGCAGGATTTCCAGGCCAACTCGGCCAAGAAGTTTATTGACCAAGCATTCATACTACAAGTGAGTCAAACAATTTCCTTTCCGCACACCTTGTCTTTGTCTTTAAACATGTTTTAAATCTAATATGATTACAACTGACCTTAATTTGGTGGTGTTACCATGACTGATGGCAGTGGATTTAAAATCAATTCTTGCTGAATTCCTTTTTAAATCGCAATTTCGCTTAGTCACGGAGTATGTGTTGGTTTAACCCCTTAACTGGGGATCCCGGATATATCCGTCCATTTTACATTGAGTTACAGTTAAATACACGGTTAAGGGGTTAAGGGTAATAACATATCAGACTCATTCCGTGTGTGACTGTTTTTCACTTTGTTCTCTTCGTGTGTTTATTCATGTATAGTTGTTGGACCTATTTGACACCGAAGATCCTAGAGAGAGAGATTTCCTCAAGACTATTCTTCACAGAATATACGGCAAATTCCTCGGCCTGAGAGCTTACATTCGAAAGCAGATCAACAACATATTCTATAGGTCAGTTGTTATGCCAGTTAATTATCTTGGGTGATACAGTTGTTTGTCTATGCTTTAGCCAATGTTAGTTTTTTTGGTCAGTTTTTATAGCACTACATAGATTCATGTGTTTGTGTGCATATGTATGTGTGTGTGTGTGTGTGTGTGTGTGTGCCTATGGGTTGTGTTAATGTTATGAATTTTTACTTACAATATCACCATCACCATCAGATGCATTGGAAATTCAGTTATTTAGTCACTTTGTTGTAACATTTTATTGCTTTTGCAATTTCAGTTTATATAAGAGAGTGAGAGAGTGAGTGAGTGAGTGAGTGAGTGAGTGAGTGAGTGAGTGAGTGAGTGAGTGAGTGAGTGAGTGAGTGAGTGAGTGAGTGAGTGAGTGAGTTAACTCAATCATTTAAAGTGAATAAGCATAATTATTGAATGATTATGATATTTCTGACCCAATTCAGGTTTATTTTTGAAACTGAAAAACACAATGGCATTGCAGAACTTTTGGAAATCTTAGGAAGGTAAAGATTTTAATCTGTTAAGAAGAGCTAAGTAGGTTCATGCCATATTAATTAATTATTTATTTATATTTTTAAAAGTAATGTGCACAACCTTCATTAATTGCATACAATGGCTGCCACCATCAAGGTTTTTGCATTTGCCCATGCAATTATTTCAAGTTCTGTGCAAAAATTGATTTGCACCAGCATTGATTTTTGATTGTCTTGTGGATTTTTGCACCGGACCCAGAGATATTTTTACACCCCTTAAATCTCCCCCATTTGAGACCGACCCCCTCCACCCCTCCAATTTCAGCTATGCGATGACCTCTTTTTTGGCTTGTCGGACTTTTTTGGCAGGGGACCCCCAGAATTTACCGACACCCCCCCCCAATTGATAATCCTAGAAATAACCCTGACCGGACCGATTTCAGAACATCGGGTTTTAAGTAAAATCCGTGCCTCTGGGTCGTCTGGTTTTGTGTTAAGGAGCGAAGCAGGTTTTGGGAGTTTTATGCTTTGATGCTTGTGCTTTCAGCATCATCAATGGATTTGCTCTGCCTCTCAAAGAGGAGCACAAGGTCTTCCTTCTCAAGGTATTGCTGCCTTTGCACAAAGTCAAAACGCTGAACATTTATCATCCGCAGCTTGCGTACTGCGTTGTACAGTTTCTTGAAAAGGATCCTTCCCTGACCGAACCAGTGAGTTCTTTCTTGGCATTCACTGCTTGTTTAACTTGAGGAGAAACAATCAGTTCTTTAAAATGATCTACGAAATGCTTGAATTTATGGAATTTTTTCACTGACAGTCACAACTTGTTGGGCAACTGTGTTTTAGATCTCCCTATTTTGAAAATATCGAATTTGTGTTTATGCATAAATAGGAACTTGAAAGCAAGTTATTATTCATTCATGTATTTGTATGGATGTATATATATATATATTTATTATTTGAATTTATTATTTGTGTATACTGTTTTAGCATATTGAATTTTTGTTGGTTAGAGACATTGACTGTATTTTTTAGATTTCTGTTCATAAATGTGTCCAGGTCCCACTGTGGAATCCCTAAAAATTACAGAAACAATGATCTGTACCAATGATGTAGAGAATTTAATATGGCTGCTGAGGAGCTCTGCATAGTTTGGATTTGAGACATTATGACTAAGCTTCTGCGACCTGGTTTCATAGTCTTTGCATTGGATGTAAGTTGGCTAATGTTAAGGTAAATTCTTTGTTTTGATTGTACTCTGTGCAATAGAATTTTGTTTTGTATTTTTGTCAGGTTATATCTGGCCTACTCAAATTCTGGCCTAAAGTTCACAGTCCAAAAGAAGTTAGTGATTTTTAGTTTATTTTTCTCTGATTTTTGTATAAAAAAAATATTATTATAAAGCAGGGTGAATCTGTTATGCACGTGAGCTTGTGTTTGAATCTTGAGATTATTATTATTATTATTATTATTATTATTATTATTATTATTATTACTTGAGTGCGCATGGAAAGCAAGTGAAGACTAAATTAATTAATCGTATATTTTGAATGACATCTCTGTCTTTTCAGGTGATGTTCCTTAATGAGTTGGAGGAAATACTTGACGTCTTAGAACCTTCCGAATTCCAGAAGGTCATGGTGCCGTTGTTTCGCCAGTTGGCCAAATGCGTCTCCAGTTCTCATTTTCAGGTTCTGTTTATGTCATCATCGGTATATTTCCTCATTTCTTGCAGTTGACCAAGCTGTAATGAAGGCTGATCGTTTTGGCAGCTGAGACTTATCTGTGTTTTACGCGGACTCTTAAAAAGTTGTACCTATGATAGTAATGGCATAGATTTGAGTTTTGATTATGTTAACAAATTATGCGTCACGGCATCTTCCGGCAATGCCGCCTTCCTCTTGCTCGGCCTCTTTCCTCCCCCTCTGCCTCCGAGTAGACTTTCCTCCTCCTGGCATCTGCCAGGTCCAGGTATATTATTTTTAGGTGCCGTGTTCGGGTTCAAGTGTGCTTTTTCTTTTTCATTCACATTTTTATAAAAATTCTTGAAACTTTCTGAAATATTTTCTCTACCATTTGTGAAATCTTCTGACATTGATTTGTTATCTGCACTCAATCCAGTTCAAGCCATCCAAAATATGTTGATTGAATAGTGATAAAATGATGTTCGATACAGCAATGATAAGTACTGTTCATGAACTGTTCATCTTCTTGATTTCCAGGTGGCAGAACGAGCTTTATACTACTGGAACAACGACTGGATTATCAGTTTGATTAGTGAAAATGCTTCAACTCTAGTTCCTCTTGTTTTTCCTGCACTCTATCAGAGCAAAGAGCACTGGAACAAGTAATTGATTCAGTTTGGTCTTTGAAGTTTGCTTTTGTTTAGGAATACCTATAGTTTGTCTATGCACTTGTAAAGTTGGCTTTCTACTGACTTGTATTCAACGATATGTATAAAGGTATCTTTACGATAATATGATTTTGGTTTCCTTCAGAGGAGTCATTTGGTCTTCACTATATCCGTACAATGCGATTCTGGATTTTATGAATGGTTTGGATTGCAAAATGAACGTGCAGTTGGTTTTGTAATTCAATTGAGTGAAATATATGGAGATATAAGTCTTATTTTTTTTATTATTTAGAAATAAAATGGCCATTAGAAAATACATTATGCAGTTATGTTTTTTGTTTATTTTTAGTAATTACCCCATGCTTTTATTGAAGCTTTGGTGAAAACTAGAATATTCCATCTTGTTAACCCTTTCGCTACCAGAGAATGTATGGTGTCTGTGGTAGCGGCGCTCGTCAACACGGCACTTGCAGGGTTAACGCTGACAGAAAATTATTATCATTTCTATGTTTTGTGTATTTTTTTCCCTGCAGAACAATTCATGGTTTGATTTACAACGCCTGAAGCTCTTCATGGAAATGAATCAGAGGCTTTTCGATGAATGTACGCAGATGAACAAGATGAGAAAACAGGCGTTAGTGTTTGCAGTTTTACTTTTGTACCGGTTATTTCACGATGGAATCAGAGTTTTAGGATCTGTCTGTTTTTCTGAATAAAGGTAACGGTAGTCCTGTATTCGCTGATCTCCGGTACTGGACAAGCAGCAACGAAGGTGGCTTACGCCATTAATCTAGAGTAGGTTGCCATTACTTTCTCTAGACCTGCGTTTTACCTTCACAGCTTAGCGCTGCTACCAAATTATTGACGCCTAAGCAATGAATGGCTTGGTTAGCCGTCAGCACTACGACGATCCTGGGACGGTCACCCATCCAAGTACTAACCGCACTCGACATTGCTTAACTTCGGTGTTCTGACGAGAACTGGTCGCACAATGCCAAATAGGCAAATACTGAATACCAGACTTAAAAATGCATTAGATTGTGATTGTTTTATATTGTGCTTAAAGGAAATTTAATCAGAAATCAGGAGAACAAGATACTAAATGTTTTGATGAGCTGTACTATTGAAAGAAATTTGTTAGTTTTCCTGTATTTCTCATTATTAGTTTGGAGCAAATATGAAAATGGTTCATATTTAGGGAAAAAGAGAAACTGAAAAATCGAGAGGAAGCCTGGAGTAAGGTGTTCAGTCGTGCTAAAGCAAATTCACAAGTTAGTAAAAACTGCGGTTTTGGATTTACGTTTAAATGTGTTTTTTCAAGTGGTAGATTTCTGTTCTGTTGTTTTAATCACTGAAAACTAAACTACCATGATCCATGACAATCTCAGAAGTTCAAGGTCCTTTTAACCCTTAAGCTGCCGGAACTGAGTATATTCGGTTACATTGTGTATAGTTGCAAAGTATCTGGTGGTTTAGGCGTTAAATAACTGTTCCATAATCGTGAAATAGATTACATGTGAATCCGTTCTTGCCGCAGGGACGAGTTTTTTGCAAATCGTACCGTGAAAAGATAGACCGCTAAAGGTTTTTTTACCGGCTTGATTTAATGCTGTGTTCAATAACTTACTGCTGCCTTGTGTTTGAACACAGTACGAACTATTCCAAAATCAGGGAACAGAGGGTCTACAGCTTCTGTCGCCCGAAGAGGGTGCCAGCTGCTTGGCGTCAGAAGAGCCAACGGATATCGACATGGAGAAGCTAAAAGCAGAAGCAAAAGACGTAAATTGAACATTTCTATGTCTCCGTTTTGCCATTCTATGGTGCAATCTTACCAGTTCTTGGTATGTCTTGTTCTAGACTCCGTTGCTTGCTGAAGATTCATTAAATCGATACCAATTTTTAGATTAAGCTTATTCGTATTTTGCAAAATAATTGTCATTGAACAGTTACTTTTTTGGTTAAAAATCCCAGTTTCCTTCGTACTTGGATCTGACAGTTAACCCCTTAACGGGGGATCCCGGATATATCCGGGATTCCCAGTTAAGGGGTTAAGAGGTAAGTAAGAAATGGGGGGAAATCTAAGTAAACCATCGAATTAATCCGCTTGTATGCGTTGTTGTTCTAGGTCCAGCGAAGGACCAGCAAGGAAAAGCCTCTTCTTCGCCGCAAATCTGAACTACCGCACGATAGCACGACGCTAAAAGCACTTGAAAATCACAAACGTCCGGAAGCGTTTCTTGCTTCGTCCAAAGAATCTGGCTAAGGCGTTGATTGGCGCGATGACGTTTTGCTTTCGAACGGATGGACGTGTTTTTGTGGCGGCGTCCTGGGGCAGGTCAAAATCCTTCATCGCAAAAAGCAAGACGATTCATTGAGAGATTAACTAGGCCTCCTCCGATCATATCGGATCATTTTTTGATCCCGTTTGATATTTCCGAAGGCCACACTAATCTGTTCTTTATGCTACGAATAGGTGTCATCGGCGCTGTTGTAAGACGAGCTGTAAAACGTAATTATTGTGTTAATTGCTTCAACGATTTATTTTACTGACATTACTGCATCTAGATTTACTGTAATGCTTATAGAACAGGCGGGTCGAATAGAGATTTTTTTAAGAAAATTACTTTTTTCTAATTTTATTACAACCTTATCGTGCAGTGTCTGGCGTAGATGGCGCCACGGGTCAATGCTTCTGTTTTGGTGTTTGTTCGTTTCATGAAATGTGTTTTGTTTAGACATCAGCTTGATCGAGTGAGGTGTAACTTCATCTTTGATGAATATCTTTTTCCTTTACTCTGCCTGGCGTCCTTGATATCTGAGTTGGTCATTTAAACTTGACGTTTAAGCAGCATTTTGTCAATGAAAATTTCTTTCTTATGCCGATGCATCTGATTTGTGCTGTATGTTTTGACAGTGTAAGATTTTAATGACGATACATTGTACAGTATATCGGGCAGGAAACCCCGAATGGTTTAAATTGACCCTAATATTCTGCTATGCAAATTGGTTGAAACTCTGACGTAGGTAAGTTTGATTTTGAACATGACAATATACATAACTACTGTACTGTACTGGAGAATGACCGTAATTACACCATACATAACTACTGTACTGTACTTAAGAAGAAGAGGCACTACTGTAGACTATAGAGTATGGCAATTGCTGCAAGTACTTGTGGAGTATGGGAATGTTTCCATTATGTTGTACTGTCATGCAGTTATTGATGTTTGTGATCTTTAAACTGTTATACATGTAATATTGTGATGCAATCATCGTGTGTTGTGCAAAATCTATGACTAATTATACTTTCAATCCATTGTTTGTTGTGGTTACTTTCTACCTTAACCCTCTGAAGTCGATAGGCTGTTTTAGCGGCCTGTTGGATGGGCGTATGCAGCCTAATCGCTAGGGAAGCTGTGTTCAAAGGGTTAATAGCATAGAGTAATACAAAATTCTCTTGCTACACTAGAAACTCTGTATGCATGTATATATTATTATTATTATTATTATGCTGATCTTTTTCTAAATTTTATTGATTGAGTTATCTTGAGCACCTTAAGGTTGCTATAGTATCCACTGGATACCTTGCCATCGGTGCAGTATATATATTTTTACATTTCTCTAGATGTTTTTTAAGTGTATTTGTGCTTAAAATTTTGATTTTACCATTAAAAATATGTCATTCACCATCTATTTATTAATTGTAAGTGCCCCATGAACTAATAATGCTTGCAGTTTGAAGGAAAATTCTGTGTACAGTAGTTGCAAATGTGTGTAATTGTATCATAAATAAGCTGGTGCACTGTGCCAAGCTAATTTGGACAGTGCTATTGGATTTCACTTTTACTTTACCTACTTGCTGCATTGAATTTCTCTTTCCTGCCTTTGACAGTAAAGTGCATGAGAGATCACACCAGAATGAGAGAGTGAAGATGGCTGCTACTGGAAATGTTAAAAATATGATCAGAATGGTGTTTGATTGTCACGCTGGTGTTGTAAGGCTCGGATCAGTGAGGAAGATATTATTTTAATTGCTTTGTTTAGTTCATTATGCTGAAGTTAATGACGGCGTGACGCCTTCCCCTTGTCATGCACAGGTATACAGTTGACAAATGGGAGAATTCAGTAAGCAGTGACCAGAAATTCTTCCCCGCCCCCTACAAATATCACACGGCATATGATTTCTGGATATTTGTACCAGTCTGTTATCCTTCCTGGATAGTTATCCAGAAACAATTTTGGGGCAATCCCCCCCCCACCTCTTGTCAACAACTGTCAACTTTCAGTTGATGAACGTTGTGTGGATGGTGCCGGTTGGGAAGGGATGGGCGCTGGAAGGTGTTGCGTGGTACTTCTTGAAATGACAAGTAATAAAAAGGTCATCACCACTATTTCACACTTGATGTGAATATTCCTTGAAACTGTTGAAACTTTTCAGGACAAACTTTCTATTTGAAAAAAAAATTAGAAAACTTTTTGTGGGCCTGTGACTGCAGTGGCGGCTCCACAGGGGGAGCCCGTGCCCTCTATTGAGTGTCTGGCCCCCCAGTGGTCCCCCTGTTGGGACCCTAATACTTAATACTACATACCTAACAACAAATGGTTGGCCCCCATGATTAGAAGTTGCCACCCCAACGCCCCCTCCCCGCGCCCCCCACTTGCCAAATCCTGGAGCCGCCACTGTGTGACTGCTATGCCCAGGCAAGGGCCGCCGAGAGAAATTCCGGGCCCATAGGAAGTTTAAAATTTTAAAAAACCTAAACCGCTCTGACCCCCTACAGATCGCCGGGCCTCTGTGCATTTGCCCACGGCCATCTATCACGGCCATCTATTTAGATGCCCCCTCTCAGTCTGGGATTTCTCTCGACTGGCCTGCATTTACGCGTCGGAATGGAAATTTCCTATCTCCATCGGATGCGTGATGCAACTGGCAAGTTCAAGGTCAGAAGAAGAAGGCGGAGCCTGGCGATTGTTAGAACCCAAGACTGTTTAATACTAAGAGGCTGGTCAACTTCGATGTACTGCTGCCTCATTATCTCAAACCCCGCCCATTATGACGTCAGCGGTTGATTCGGAACAGCCAGCCAGCCTGTTGCAATGTTAAAGGAATACAGCCAGTCGTTGTAATATTAAAGGAATACATATATTTGTTGATAAAAGTTAGTAATAGTATATTGACAGTACTTAGACAGTCAGGCTAAGTGTATATGATAAAATGCCACAAAATTGTGCCGTTGCAAATTGTAAGAACACGTGGAAGACAGACGATCAGACGATCACAGCATATCGTTTCATTGCATCGATTTCAGAAAGATGCCACACTGTGTAAAACGTAGATTAAACGGTGCTATCAGTCATTTCTTTACTACAGCAACTAAATATATTTGTCTGCTTTAATACCATCTAACTGTTACTTGCATACAGTGGCGTAAACCTGGCGTCAACATTGGGAGTGGGGGAAGAATAACTTTGAAAGTTGACCCCCAGAAATATAAAAACCCGTCCATTATGGGGGATATTGCATATCATGGTGGGGACTTTAGATCGCCCATGAAATACGTTAAGATGTTAGGGGGTCGTCGATAAAGTCAGACCGCCTTTCGTCTCTGGAAAAAGTCTTGACAAGCAAAAAAAGTCATCCTGATATTTTTCTATTTTCCCCCTCCAAATACCCTGCTGACAAGCAAAAAAGGTCATCCGAAATGAGTGAATGCGGATTTTGCGTCATTTTGGCATCAACATCATGGGGAGGATAGAATTTTTTTCCAATATAGCGCATTAGCGCAAAGCATTGGGAGGATAATTGATACTCTGTCGCCCGCCAACTAATTATTGGGGGACCGTCCTCCGTGTTTTACGCCCCTACTTACATATTTCAAATTAATTACTTTATTCAAGGCAGTGTTTATTCTAGGCCTTCTCTGGGGAGGAATCCCCCAAGTTTTAAAATTCCCCCCAATTTTTTTAATATGTTGCATGGGGATGGAAATTTTCCCCAAAAGTGCTTCGACGGGGGGCTTTTATTGTTTTGGAGGGGGAAAATGTAAGGATGACAATACTTTGCTTGGCAGGGCATTCGAAATATTAGGGAGGATGGAAGGATGACCTTTTTTGCTTGCCAGCCCATTTGAAAAGGAAGATAACCTTTTTGCTTGTCAAGGTTTTTGGAGACTTAGACCTTGTCCCCCCAACAGTGGCGGCTCTAGGATTTGGCAAGTGGGGGGCCGTTGGGGTGGCAACTTCTAATCATGGGGGGCCAACCATTTGTTGTTTAATGTATGTAGCATTAAGTATAGGGTCCCAACTGGGGGGGCAGGCTCTCATTAGGGGAGCACGGGCCCCCCTGCCCCCCCCGGTGGAGCCGCCACTGCCCCCAAACATTTCAAAATCCCCCAATGTCAAGGTGGCTAGAATAAACACTGATTCAATAAAAATAAACAAACTAAAACATTCCAAGATAGGGCCTACATTTGAACATTCTCTTGCTTTTGCTTGGTTGTTGTAATGCTTATAGTTGATGTTTTCTAATCTAAACTTTTACCAAATCAACTATACCACATTCATACAGGAAGATGGTTGGTATTTCGAAACGTTTGTGAAGCTTAAGAAAAAAATTGTTATAAAAAGAAAAGGTTCATTTACATTCTTAGATACGATTTCTCAGTAGCAACAGTCGCTCCAATCAACCAGTGACGTCATATAGCCACGCCTACTTGACCTGTATGCAAAAGAAGGGTTCCTGGCCTGCCTTTGGTATTTAATTGCCTTGGTTAGAACCGGCCTCTATAAGCCGCAGACGCTATGATATGCATGTGAAAATGTTTTATTTGTATACGGATACAACGCCAGTAACTCAGTCTAGACAGTTAACCGGTCGAGTGGGTCATAAGGATTTCGAGAAAGCAAATACTGTGCTGAGATAGGCACGTTGCCCTACATCTCATTCATCAATATGCATAAAGCTGCTGATTCATACGATACTGCGCAAGCTTGTTTAACAAATTTTATCATTTGACACGATGATTTGGCAATTTTTTTCACAGTTACAAGTAGAGTATGTTATCCTAGTTCTGGCTCGAATTAAATAAGCAGTTTGTGCCTTCAGCATTTAACTGTATTACGAATCGACTGAATGCCATTCAAAGCAGCAACGCTGACGAATGGCTAGACGCTAAATGGAGTAAAGTTGCACCAAGTGTAAAACATTCGCATAAAGCTTACATTATAAATCAAACGAACGTTTGTTTTATTTAAAACTACGACTCTTTTCTAATATACGCGCTATTGAAAAACAGGTCTGTAATAATTACTTGACATTTATTTTTAAATGTTTTAAACAAATAGACCAGTTGCAAAATTGATCGTACATCTAGTATATTAAGACTTTACCACAACCGCGGCGTGTTAAAAATAGAACGTGGGCGGGACAGTCACGTGACCGACTGTGTGAACGCCTTCCAAAGAAGTGAAAAATCGTCCGTTGTCGGCATTCAGAAATTTATTCTCTTGTCCATAAAATTAACTGTTAATTTCTCACAAAAATAAACAGACGCCAGTACAGAGCAAAAGGTAGGCGCTGAATCGTTAAACCTCTTGCTTTTCACTAGCACCGCGTGTTTATGTGTTAATTGGCTCCCATAAAAGATCTTGTTACGGCTGTAAGCTCGTGGCTAGTTCGGTATTTGATGGTAAAAATAGATCGTTTAATGTTTCCTCTTCAAACGACGATTTCTAGTGCGTATATTCTGTGGTATCTTTTCTAATGGAATAATCGTTAACAGCTAAACGTCAATTTATTATTATAAACAGCAACTTTAATTTTAAGAAATATTTCTTTGAAATCTGATGCAACCCATCTTTCTTATACGGTCGGTCAGTTTTTCTAGAATTTTCAGTAGCTTGACCATTGGGTCTGTAGATTTCAGCCGATCGTCGTCGCTCCTTCCCCCCCCCCCCCACCCCCCACAGCCGAGGAATTGTTTTTGGCGGGAAGAACGTAAAAACATTTCGGGATAGGTGCCAAATTGGCACGCTGCCAAGTTTCTCAGACTAAGCGACGACCATAAGAAAAGGAATTTATTCCGAGCAAATTGTTCAAAGTCAGACATTTACCCGCATAAGAATTGGACCGCTGTGCATAGGTCCCGCGCATGACCCATAAATCTAGTAAATAAGCCAGACCGGCCGAAGACAAGATCTCGTTTTCAAGGCTGTATTTGTAGGTGCAGAAGAGAATTTGTTCATTATTGACTGAATTGTTGTTGTCGTCGGCGGTTCTGTCAATATGTCTGGTCTTCGAGCAAGAAAGGTCTCGAGCTACTATGCACTGGATGGACTCTATAAAGTCATGGAAACCATTGGTTCAGGTAAATAGAATTACAACATCAACAATATTAGTAACAGTAATACCAACCAGCAGCAAGTGGGTTTAAAGTGGTTTAGCAGGATCTCTTCTATGTTAAAACATTAGTTAACTTTGGTGGTTCTGATTACATGCTGATGACATTGGGAGGAAAAGGTGTTAATACAAGCATGTTAGCTGTTTTCTTATTAGGAGTTGCATCAGTGATGCATACGATTTACTTTAGTATTGTGACAGTGAGTAACCCTTGCATTTTTACTTATGCTCTACAAAGACTACAAACACCAGATCGAGCAGTTACATGTAACTTTGTGCAGTGGCATAGCCAGGTTTTCCGGAGGGGGGTTGGTTTCGATTGTGACCAAACTTTGCAAAAATGTTCTTATTTTTCCATTTTTAGGAGCTGACAAGCAAAAAAGGTCGTTACCTTCGTATTATTTCTGATTTTTTCTATTTTTCATAGCACTTGGACATTTTTTCAATCAGCAGCCAGCCAAGGGGGTTTTTGACCCCCAAAATCACGTCCAAAAATGAAAAATGTATGGAAAAGCATGTAATTGAATGATTGAATGAGAATTGTCAGTGTAGCATGTTCTGCTATATAATTAGATCTGAATTATGGGAAATGTTATTTGTCCTCTGGTTTTTGCTAATGGTTGGGTGTTTATAGCAAATAGGTGGCCTATTGAGTGAAACGTACTGTGATTTCAATGGTTTCATATGAAAATATGTGGTGACTCACAGATGCAAAGATTAACTCTGCGGTTGGTCATTTGAATTTGTGATGTTTTGATTTGTGATTTTTAAAATGCATAGTAATGCATCATTCAGCCAGGTTATATTTACCAAATGTCACTGATAGCTATAGTCAATGCAGCAAATGAGATTAAGGAAGTTTTAATCTGACTAATTGTGATAATTAATTATCATAATTTACCAAGTTGTAAGAAAACTAAAATTTGATTTTGGCTGTATTTTTTATGTTTATTTATGTTTATATCTATTTTTTATTTTGTTGATATAGTAGCTTATATGACTTTTGATAATAAACTGAAATAGTGGATCATGTCAGTGGCTTATTCCAGACCAGAATTGTTGTCCAACATCGGGGTGTCCGATCAGGGCCGCCAAGAGGAGGCAGGGGCAATTGCACAGGGGCTCGGTGGCCTGCAGGGGGCCCGGGCCCTGTGATGATGATGTATTAACAATAGCCTGAACCCTGAAAAAAACTGACAAACAAAAAAAGGTCATCTTCTCGTTACGAGCACAGGGTTCCGGGGAATGTCAGGGAGCCCGGGCCGATCATGTTAAGTAATCTTCTTTTTAAAAGGAGCGAGAAGAAAAAAGGTCATCACGCTTCTTTACACTTGCTTGCTATGGGTAATGGGGGGATCTGGAAAATTCTGGTTTGAAAAAGACTGACAAGCAAAAAAAACTCATCAACTTTTTTGCAAATTTGTCAGGTCAGGGGCCTGCCACTATTTTTGCACAGGGGCCCACAAATTCTCTTGGTGGCCCTGTGTCCGATAGCCAAAAGAAGTCTCACACAGTTAGGCCCCCATTCCAGAAAGTTGAACACTGAAGATAAATTGCTTAAAATGTGATGCTGCAAGTAATTATTACTAATTGATCTGATGACATGAGAATTAGTGTACATTGTACAAAGCATACTTGACTGATTTGATCATGTGCTTCCTAGGTGTTTAGTCTGGTCTGGTCTGGTTCATTAAATGTGTACATTGGGCCTTGAATGTGACTACTAGATAAACAGATGCCTGGTGACTTTGATCAGACAGGAAAATTTCTTGTGTCTGAGAAAACTCCTACTGTTTTGAAGAATTGTCCAGAAACGAAGGACAAACCAGAAATGTCTTGGCACCTGATTTGCTTTGCAGAGACTAAATGCTGTAGACGAGTGAAGAAAATTGAAAATTACAGTGATGCAAGACTGTCGTACTAAGTTTTAAAGTAGTAAAGATTTGCTTTGTTTACATGAGATACTTTATGAATTCTATGTGCTGGCGTGTTATTTTCAACTATTTAGACCCATCTTTGGTAGCAGAGCCAGGAATTTTGAAATGGGGTGTCATAGGCATGTTCCGCTTATGACACTGAAATGCAAAGTCATTACTAAAATTTGAGGGGTGGGGTGACAAGTAATTAAGGTTGGAGCTATGCCACCTGAAATTGAAAAAAAAACTGAAGCTTATGTATGTTGCTGCCACTGCCGGACCATTGTGGACGTCTTATTAATGTGAAGCTTGTGTTTATCTTACTGGTATTGTTGCCTTGGCTACCTGTTGCTATTTTTAGTCCATCAATGTAAACTAGGACAAAATGCAGAAATGTGTTGTTGCTGGACTTTATGTATGGTTTAGATGACACCCTGCTTAATAATGAAACTCCCATTTCAACGAGACAGCAACCTTTTGATTATTATGGTTTCTGGTGTATGCATATTTTAAAAATCTGTGTTTGTTATTTTTATTTTACAATTTTTTAAAATTAATGGAACAGTCTGGCTGAGGTGGGAGACAGTTGAAACAGTAAACGGATTCAAAGGATTCAAAGGTTATGTCGGAAAACTAGGTTATTGAATGTGGAGAGTTAGTACAGTGTTTTTCACACAGGCTACTTAGCCCCATAGACCTCTTTATTTGGGCTGGTTATGAGTTTGTATCCAAATTGGACCAACTATCCAAATTGGACCAAGGAAACAAAACTGTTGTCGCTATTGAATTTCTGTAAATTAAATTAGGCCAACCTCATTATAGACATATTAAGGAGGAAAGAATGATGGAAGGATTCAAAGAACTTTGCTTTAAATACTAAAGTGTTGAGAAGAATTGAAAATCTCTTAACCCCTTAACTGGGGATCCCAGATATATCCATCCATTTTACATTGAGTTACAGTTAAATACACGGTTAAGGGGTTAAAAGCCTGACAAAAATGTAAAAGAAATAACAGTGAAAAGGCTGAAAAAATATCATTGCTGTACATGGGAACAGATCTCCAAGACTTTGATTTCTTCTAGCAAATATTTTTCTTTCTCAGCCATTCAACGGCATCAGGTTGAGCCTGATGCAGGGTCTCGAGTCCTCCTTTGATGATCTGGATGTTAAACTGTGATCTGGCTGTTAAACTGTGATCTGAGAACCAAAAAAGTTGAAAGCCAGCTGCTTGTTTTCTATAAAATTTTACTCGACTTCCGGTCTGAACGGCTTATAATCGGTGCGGTATCTGCTGATTTTTACTCTCAGGTGGCTTTTCCAAGGTGAAACTTGGTGTCCATGTTCTGACCGGCGAGGAAGTGGCTATCAAGGTCATGGACAAGAATTTTCTTGCGGACGACATTCCCCGCGTACGTTTGGAGATAGATGCCATGAAGAACTTGATACATCACAACATCTGTCAACTCTACCAAGTGATTGAAACGGATGACAAATTTTTCATGATCATGGAGGTCTGTAGCTTGTGCAGTCGTGAAAAAAAACTTCTTAAAGCAGACAGGACTGAATTTTCCATAGCAGATTTGGTAGAGATTCTTAATTTTATAATAATAATAATAATGTTATTTTAAGTGGTTTAGGAGGCTAAATATTATGATTTAAGTAGGTAGATAGATAAATAGATTTTTATTTGAACTTTACATCAATTACAACTTTACAGCAATTGCAAATAATTGTTAATAAGAGAGTAGAGAGCTAAATAATAAAGGCTCCAAAAGGATGCAAAGGATTAGCTCTGACCTGTGCCCTGATTTAGTTGCTATCATCGAACACTATATACAACTGCAAATACAAGTAGCATGGATATGCTTGTTTTTCGTTTTTTAGTATTGTACCGGTGGCGAATTGTTTGACTACATCGTTGACAACGTCCGACTGATTGAAAACGAAGCAAGACGATTCTTTCGTCAGATTCTTTCTGCTGTCGCTTACGTCCACGACCAGGGATTTGTGCATCGTGATCTGAAGCCGGTGAGTGGGAACTTTGGTCATATTATTTGCGCGATTCGGTTTTTGACAGAGCAAAAATATTTGAATTTGATGATTGAAATTCTGTATCTGCATTGTTAACCCTTTGACCCCAGCGATCCGTATAACCAATCAGTTATGAAGCTGAAATATCGGCCCTACGTGGTGAAAGGGTTAATAACAAAAGGCATTTGAGATACGCTTTGTTGTGTACTGGTCCTCCTTTTTTTGTTTGAGGCATTGCTATTTGTGATGCCCTTTTAAATGCTGAGATTGCACTGTTGCTGATTTAATTATATAAGTATATGTTTTAACCCCTTAACTGGGCAACTATTTGTAACTCAATGTAAAATGGACGAGCGTTACTCGGGGCGCCCAGTTAAGGGGTTAAATAGTTCCTTCTGTTGAATATTCTCTGTATGCCATTGCCATATATTTATATATTTTGAATTTGTGACAGGAAAATTTTCTTTTGGATGAGAAAGAAAATCTGAAGCTGATAGATTTTGGTTTATGCACCCAACAGAAGGTTTGTATTTTAAAAATTCTCCTTTGCACTGAATGATGGTCTATGAATTATTGATTTTTTTGTAAATTGCTGCTTGATTCACAGTTTTATTTGCTCCTCTTCACTTTATTTGCATGGTTGAAATTTTCAGTCGTAAGGTTTTTGCCATCTGTACTGAAGTCCTTGATTTAATTTTTGTATGAACTGACCTGCAGAGCACTTGACTGCTTATAGGATATTTTGTAGTGCACATAATTTCCTTCTTGGTTTATGATTGTGACAGGGTTGTATTCACAGATGTAGAGATTTCAGATTTTATGTTCAATTCCAATTTATCTGGATATTTTAGCTCGGAAATATTGTTGCTTTTGGATGTTTGAGTCGCGATGTTGTAAATGGCTGGGTGATTGGTTGATTTGCCGCAGGTCGAATCGGATGAAGTTGATACTTGTTGTGGTAGCCCGGCATATGCTGCTCCAGAGCTGATCGAGGGAAAACAGGGCGTTGGTAGTGAGGTAAGACCACTTCTGCCATCTCCTGGAATTTAATCTGTGGAGTCTTTGTCTAAACTTTGTCAGAAAGAAATTTTTTGGCAAACAGAGTTTAATTTCAGAATTGGAAATGTTTTGACGAAACCCACGTGTTTATTATCCTGTCCTTAACATTTAGCATTGAAATTCTGTCACCCGTTGTGCAGCCATAAGTCTTCCAGTGGCCAGAAAATATATGAAACGTTGTGGCAGCACGTTTGATTTGTTTGTATTTGTGGTCAGCTTTGAGTTTATAACTTTATATCTGTTTTTAGGCGGATGTGTGGAGCATGGGAGTGTTACTTTACACCTTATTATGTGGTTGCCTGCCTTTCGAGGATGACGACACCTCCTTTCTTTACAAGAAGATACAGGTATGAGTCTTTTTCTAGAACGTTGCAATTAAAAGCAAATTGCTAAAAAAAGTCTTGAGTCATCCTTTTGCTGTGCAGAAGTGAACTTGAAAACTCAAAATGTGCTTAGATTATTAGTCTTGTCGTTTTAAGGTTTCATGCCAGATATTTACAGATGAATTTGTTGCCGTGAGATGATGCTGATTTTTCACTTTCTAGAGTGGTAAGTATGACGTTCCGGATTTTCTGTCGGAAGAAAGTGCATCGTTAATTCAGAAACTTCTGCAGCTCGACACAAATCACCGGGCTACGATCGAAGATTTGATGGAAGATGCATGGGTCACCGGAGATTCTGATGAGCCTGTGTCGTACAGAAGCCACTGGACGGTGTGCAATGGCTTATTTATTTCAGTTTTTATTTCTCATGTAAATTGCAGATTTTCTTACAGTATTGTGCGCCTAAAGTGTTGCTGATAGGATGTTCTTCATTTGGTGAAGACTTGAACCCCAAACCTTCTGGTACATTGAACACCGTGCCCAGATGCAAAATGCCAGCATAATTTCTGAATTAACTTTGCTGCCACTGTGAAAGAATAAAGTAACTTCCTGTTATTTCAATGCTGTAAAGAACCACTGAATTGATATTTTGTGGAAAAATTACATTACAAAATGTTACGACAGTAATAAGAAACTCTTAATATGTTTTAAACGCAGAGATGATCGTGCTTTCGATTGTTTTTCTGTGCAGCGCGATTTTCTTGATGACGACTGCGTTACTTTACTGAGCGCAAATCATGAAAAGCCAAAGCAGGAAATGCAGCAACTTCTCTTGCAATGGAACTACGACTATCTCACAGCAACTTATTTGATTTTGCTGAGTAGAAAGACAAAGGGAAAACCTCTGAAGCTTGGAAATCATACGTTGGAATCGCTAAAGAAGAGCCAGTTAGAGGTATGAAGCAATATATATATATATATATATACATACATATATATATATATATATATATATATATATATATATATATATATATATATATATATATATATATATATCTTATCTCAGAAAGAGCAAGGGACAGTTAGATGACAAAGTTTTCTGGTGACATTCATTCAGGCTTTTATATTCTGGACAGTTATCCTTTAACCCCTTTACTGTTTGTCCCGAGAATACTCGTCCATTTTATATTACATTACAGATAAATGAACGGTAAAAGGGTTAAGGACTTTGTGTTTCTGTGATTCTAGAATCTCGGAGTTGAAGTTGAGCAGTTGGACATTTGTTGCACTAAAAATCGCGAGAGTCTGACGAACGGCTGCACTGAATTGGAACCAGTCTTGGCGGTGGACGGAGCTCTGCCTGGCAGAAGACCGGAAGAGAACCCTCGGTGTGTAGAAGTTGGCGGGAAAAGTCGCCAGAGGACTCGTCATCGAAGCCACGGCCATTTCGACTCCACACGTTCTCCAAATGTGGAATTTCTTGGTCAATTGAACGGTGGTTATACGAAGCACATTGACAGCGATGGACCAACAAGCCACGGACTTGAAGACCAGTTTAGGTTAGATCTTGATGATAATGGCTATCTAGCAGCAGGAACTGATGCGATCACCAGATTTCAGTTTTCTGCTGGCATTAAAGACTCTTACAGTCAGGATCCTGACACGTCACAACGACGGAATGTAGCGGGCAGATATTGTCAGAAGGTTGATTTCAATAATTTCGTTGAGAACACCGGTAGTCCAGACCAGAAAGGCGCAACCAAGGCCCAGGATGAATGCAGTTGGAACTTCGAAGGCGCCTGCAAGGGTGCGCGATGTTGGGAAAGGAAGAACGGCTGTACCCTTCTGCAGAGCTACACTGCCACCGGAGGAGGAGGAGGAGGACACCATTCAAAGTACTTTCACCAGCATCTGAGAGGAAAGGCCCGAAAGAAATCCGTGCGCGGACATCACAGGAACATCCGACGCACGGCGCCCAATCGCCTGGCTTCCGTTTGGCCTCTCACAAAGCGCATTGCCTTGCCTAAGCATTCCTGCGTAAAGTACGCGCGCAGCCTGCAGATCGCCGCCAGACCATCGCGGGTATTGTCTGCAGCGGCAGCACCTGCAACGACCCTCTCGAAGCCGTCTGCACCCGCGGTGTCTGCATTCTTGAATTCTATTCGACATTCAGGTCGGTGTCGTTCTGATCTTAGAATATGTTGATCTAGAAATTATTATTATTATTATTATACGACAATTTATATAGCGCTCTCTGCCTGGTGAAGGCCATAGTCAAGAGCGCTTTACAAAGACGTCTGATATGAGATTTCAAATAGGTGCGTCTTAAGTTTCTGTGCAAACATATCTTGTGTCGTCTCCCTGGTAATGTTTAGTTAGTCGTGTGTTTGGTCTTTTGTCCTTGTGCTGGTTCTCCTTCTTGTTACCAAATGCCTTTAGTTTGAGTCTCTTGTGTTGTGCTGGTTTTGTCAGTTGTCACGGTTACGTTCTTTTGGCTATTATTCGCGTTTTTTTTTCTTTTCATTTAACTATTATGTTGCTATTTGAAGAAGAATTCAGTCCATTTTTTCATAATTTGATATTACTGCATAGTGCATAATTGTAAAATTTAACAAATTTAGACTCGTTCACGAGACTTGTTGACTTTATGTTCAATTAGGTTCACGAAACAATGCATCCACCAAGAATCACCTGACTCGTCCAGTCTCGCACTCGCAATCATTTGACTCTCAGTTGAACATTCTCTCAAAGGGCAATCCCTGGCGCACTCCTAGCCACACTGATCTGTAAGTGCATGACGCTTGACTTTAGGTATCCATTCAATCAATTAACTTCTATGGCGCCGCCGCTATCATCGTGTCTCTATCGTCATGCCTAGGGCTTCAATTGAATTAGAGCCAGGTCAAGCCAGGCAGGTCAGTCCGATCAGTGGGGGGGAGCAATATAAGGGGATAGGCCAAGCCAATCCTCCACAAAAAGCATATCCAATGTAGCTGTTACGATGAAAAGTGCTTGTGCTGTACCTCCTCTTATCCCAACCAGAATAGAACAATTACATTTAATTGATTTGCTTCACGAAGGATTTTAATTTTACTTGTCTTGGAAAAAAAATTTGGACAATAATCAGTGAATTTTGGACAGCAACGAGAATCTGAAGTAGTAATGTTGTTCGTGCTCGATATAGTGTGTCACGTGATTCAGTTGAGTGGCCATTGTACATTCTAAGATCTGTTGTGTAGGGTGTACAGATCGGTTGACGCTCAACTTCACCGGCTTCATCTGAATCTGGAGACGTCGCACTCCAAATTCCAGAAAAGGCTTGACCGCAATCGATTACTTCGTGTTTTGACTCCCAGACAGAAGTCCCAACAAGGCATCGAGCCGCAGAGAGTATCGGTATGTCATGATGCCTACAGTCTTAAGCCTTAATAGATGTTAACAATTCTAACTGTATTTGTTGTCAGCATGTATTTTGAAACAAACTTGAGTCAGGCATTTCACGAAGGTTGTTTTTTTCGGGGGGGGGGGGTGTATAGGCTTCAGGAACTGTGTTGTTTTGTGACTGACTGGTCTTGTGCAAGTTTTTTGCCTGAATTTTTACCAAGAACTTTTAATTATTCTATAACAGTTATTCATGTGCCTTGTTAATTTTTTAACTGATTTTTCTGGTCGGCTCTGCTAGTGATAATGACAGCGTTTATGCTGGACGAACTTTATGTTATAATCTCTTAAAAGTTAAGACCCTTTTTGGGCTTAGAAATTGCCCTTTATCTTGGAGACAGGTGTGAAACATTGAACAGCATTCTTTGGAATTAGTGTTTTACTGTTTATGTTTCAATTGCCTAAGAATAGTCAGCTTACTGCAGAACTACTTTTGAAAGTGCCATATAAGTTTTAAAAATTTTATTTACCTTTTACTTAATGATAATGTGGGAACTTTTGAATTCAATTAGTGATCTTATGTCTTGTAGGATCTTCACAATACGCATAATATCTGCGTGACAAGTCATGTCTGCTCTCAGACTCTGTTAAACCATTCAAGGACTGCTTAAGAGGAGAAGAATATTCCATACAAAGAAGTCGGACAGGTATCAATTTATTACAAATGAATGGAGATTATTATAATTCATGTACAATTTTAACAGATATTCTGAAGTATCTATTAACCCCTTAACTGGGTGCCCCGAGTAACACTCGTCCATTTTACATTGAGTTACAAATAGTTGCCCAGTTAAGGGATTAATTTGTAAGCCAGCAATAATAAGGCTTTGTTAATTTATTTGTGTGATTATGATTTTAGTAAATTTGGTGCTAGGTTATTATTTATATGATTAGAATGAGGCTCTGGAGGTTCGAAACAAGGGCTCGTTACGAGGCGGGAATCGTTTGGGAAATTTTGTTTGCACAGCATAGTTAGCTTTGTTTTCCTTTTGCTGTTGTTGTAGTTACAAGTTTCATAATGGGCAAAGATGACAAAGTTGAAGTTATAGGAGTGCGTCAAATGTCGGCATTAAGCATTCGGCGCTGAAAACTAGAGGGCAATCCGTGGCATTATAGGCAGCCATGTGAATCAATTTTCACCGCTGCCAGACTCTAGCTGCTGCTGCTGCTGCTGTCTGCTTTCTCATTAGTTGACGCTTGCAGTTCATTTTGATTTTTCATTTTTTGGGGTCAAATTAATTTCCTGACGAGAATTGTCGAATGCTGCAATTCAATTTGTTGTTTGATGAAACATGTTTGTGTGTGTGGGTGTGTGTGTGTGTGTGTGTGTGTGTGTGTGTGTGTGTGTGTGTGTGTGTGTGTGTGTGTGAGCACCGGTGATTTTTCTGATAAATGTCTGTGGTCCAATTGAACAGTTAATGTTGCTGTGATGATTGTTTCAAAGGAGAAATTTTTCGCTTCTCTATAATGCCTAAAGCTAGTTTTGTGCTTTGCATGTACGTGTGCTGCTTGCAAGTCAGGAGACAAGAAGACATGGCAGTTGTTTTCGTTCAAGTAAATTGTTATTAACCTGTAAACTGTGTTCTCTATGAAGGTGTCGTAATGCTTTATGGCTGCCTTTGTTTTCAGTGGCTTTCAAAATTCTATTGTTGTTATTTGATTTTCTTGAATGGACTTGTAATTATCGAGTTTACTTTATTTGCTGTTTCTTAAGTTGTTTAAGACAAGATTCAAACTTTGAATGTCTTGAGCCTGCCTGTAATTATCGAGTTTATAGTTTATTATCGGATGTCTTTAGTTGTTCAGGTAAAGTCGAGCAAGTATTGAAAACTTTTCGTGTTTAAATCTGATGTGTTGTAGTTAACTTATTGCTTTAAGTTGGTTAGAAGACTTAACTGCTTTTCTTTATATATTTTGATTTCTGTATGTGACACTGCTGATGATGATGATTTGATTTTTTTATTCTGAAAAAAGTGTTTATTATGCAAAATCTATTATTTTGAACTGAAATTACAGATTTCCTAAATCATATAATGAAGAAAATAATCATATAATGAAGAAATTATTTATCAAACTATTTCAAATTAAACTCAAAAGTCTGAAATGGTAGCAACTAAATTTGTTTGACAATACGTAGAAGAGTGGGAATGTTCGAGAGTATTATTTAAAAGAAAAATATCAACAGTATTAACAGTCATTCAAGACAGTTTGTAGTTTTAATATGATGTTTTTGGTTGATGGCCAGTTGATCGTAATGCTTGCAATTTCATATGCATAGCAGTTGTATGTTTAGATCAAGTTTATCTAATAGATGCTTGCTAAATTGCCTTTCTCGTTGCCAGTAAACTATGACTAAATAAGGACTTAAAGAAACTTGATGTTTGTAATACAGATCTTCACCAGAGCAACATGATTTTTTTCATGAATTGTTCAGTTTATGATAATAATATGTTGGTAATTTAAGACTTGGCATTAGGAGTTGAAAAAAGGAAAATTTTTGCATGACTGGATGTGTCATTCTATAGCACTGTTTCACATATCAAATAAATGTATCTTCAAAATCTCACAACAGTGTTCCTTGTCATTTTGTTTGGTATATTGAATTTTTACCAGAAGATAGTTTAGCTGCAGGTTAAATTAATTAAATCAAATCATAGTTTACAATGATCTATTGTAGATTGTTAGTCTCATGACCAACATATTGCAGCATTGCGAAAGACAACAGTGTTCGGTTTTATCAATCAGTCAATGCCAGTGTTTTATCCAGACCCGTTACAGGGAGATTCTCCCAACCCCTCAAAAAAAAACAAAATCCCCCAAAAAAATTTCGGCACTGCCACAAATGTTTGCATTAGGCTGTGTCTTTTCCCCCTTTCAGCCAAGTAAATCCCCCCATGCCCCAAAGGCAATGCTTCCTAGAGCATCAGTCACAAGTTTATGCGATGACAGTCCAATATATTGGTGACATAAACGTGACATTTGATAATCAGCTCCCATTGCCAGAGCAAAGTCAATATAGTAAAATGATAATTGAGCATAAAATGCGTAGGCAGGGTGGCTGTTACAGTGCTGCCTTGTGGGTCCATTCCTATAGGAGCCGCATTTGTGGCCAGATTTCGGTCATCGCATTTTATATGACATGACTTTTGGTATCGATTGATCGTTGATGGTAGGCGGTAGCCTGTTCCCAATCTATCCGTAACAGACCAGGTCATTCCAGAGATCAGTCAGTGGAAAACAGCTAGGCAGGGCCATGTAGGAAATGCTAATAAAAACTCAACTTCGACCCGCCTCAGTATCGGCTTCCCGTACAGCCGAACTGTTGGCGGTCACATCTTTCTAACACATAATAACGATCAGAAATAGTAGACTATGCTTGTGCTGTCTTGAGAAATGG